>JARSSU010006792.1:0-60410 GCA_029619165.1 Eurosta solidaginis | reverse complement strand
GCTTACCGCCTAGTGGGTTGGAAATTCGTCATAATAAGGTGGCCCAGGGAAATTGAGTACCAGCGACTGCGAAAGTAAAGGGTTCTGTTATCATAAAAGCTGTGAAGAGAAGTACACCATCTTATTGGAGTAGTTATGACGATAAAAAGGGACCGATTTTTTAATGCACCATTCTTGATAGCCCAGTTTGTAAAGGTTTATCTGAAGAACCTTATGCCTGCTTTGTTCTTATTCGCATGATCACTATACCCATGTGGTCAAGTAAAACGCCTCTCAGCTTATTTAGAAATTTCCCACTGTTAAGGATTGCCAAGTAAACAGGATAGGCCACCACTGAAGCAGGCCGTACATAATCATGAACCAACTCACTTTTGACTTGTTTAAAGTGTGCACCTTAGCGTATGCCAACATTCCCTCAAATACGACACTGACTCTATGTTCAGATTTCCCCTATTAAGAAATCATCAGCATTATTTAAAAACATCACTATGGAGACCACCCTGCAGATTCAAATCTCACCTCCCAATTTTGTGAGACCGCGTTAACATTTTGTCAACACACAAAAATGTGTCTATATAATATCCGTGGGTTATAATATTTATTGACCATAAGCATGCAACAGTAATTTAGTGTCGCTTCGCCTTCGCTAAGGCCAAACAAAAAAATTGTAGCCATGTCACATACTGTCACCAAATTATTCTCCAAATTCTTGGCTTCAGCCACTTTTGCTTCGTTTTGCATGAAAGCGGCGGAAAAGCGCACGTGTCAAGCAATTGACACGGATGAAAACGATTTGCTATGGTAAATAAAACTTTACCTTTTCCTTTGAATCATTCTATTTAGAAGATATTGTTGTTTATTTTGCTTTTGTTGTGTATACTTCAATAAAAATATTATTTGTGTATGATGGCTGGATAGGTCAAAGTTACTAAATAAATAAATGTATTGACGTCCATGTTACATGATGAAGTACATAAATGATGTTTAAGCGTTGTTTTTGTTAAATTTCTAAACTTACACGCAAACTCTTTTAAATAACCATTTTTATAGGTTAAAGGTTTTATTACGACATTTAAATGCGACAAAAGTTTTACACTCTTAAATTACTTTTAAATTCTTTTGCTATGCAAATGTGTACATAATTTATTTTATAGCATAGGAGTAGGTCACGATAATGTGAACAGCGTTTTCTAAAGGCTGATTTCTCAGGGACTCAAAGGTGCTACCTTTTGGCCGAAAAAAAGTGTTAATACCAAATACTCCCGAAGTTCGATGTTCAAACATACATGTGTACTAGAGGTTTACGCCGATCACTTTATCGTCGGCGGGAGTGTAGGCTCTATTATATACCGGCGGCGGCGACGTGGGCGGCGCGCCGGCGTACACCGGCGTTGTTACTTTAAAACCTTGACTTTTCTATTTAAAATAATTATATTTAGGAAAGGTTTTGTTTGTATGCATTTAAGGAAGTTTTTGCCTCAAAATCTCGCAGATCGTTCAAAAATTTTCAGGAGTAGCTTCTTGCGGAGAGATTGTCCCTCGTTCACTTCTTCCAGAGAGGCGTCGAACCTAACCCCGGTCTTTAGAATTGGTACTGCTGAAAAGAAATAGAGATATATAAAATGGTCACACTGTCTCTATATCTCGTGCAAAGCGTAGTTTCACCTGGAGTTAACTCCGAATAATTGTCGCGAACACAATTTCTTTAAATCATTTGTGGCTCCTTGGCGGTCACGCACAAAGGCGACTTACGATTGCTATTAATGGTCTACTAATACTCATGATTCTCGTGGCACAGGGCGCCTCCAGTTTTTTCAGCTGCTTATAAGAACTACAATTTCCGATGTGCGAACAGTAGCAATCGCGACCACCAGTCGCTACCACGCCTCCTAACCCTCACACCATATGCCAGCACATAAGCTATAGGACTGTGACTTCGAACTCATACCTTCGTCGACGTGACTTTCCTAAAAGCTCTTGGTGTAGCTTCGAAGGCTTTTGTCGCGCTATGCTGCCGAGCTACACCAGAGAAACACCTTGAAACGTTAGGGAGTGACTATTCGGCCAAGGATGCCGCCCTCGAAATCATAAGCAGTCTAAGTGGATGTCAGGGTCGGTGAAAATCGTACAGTCCTTGGCGCATCTACATAATTAAAACTTTACAAGGACCCTGGATAAAATTTTTAAAATGTAGACCAAAGTTTGCAGACGTTTGTGTTCACAACATTGATTTCAATAGTCTTCGTTAAATCAAAACGATAATTTAGAGTGAAAGTCGACCGATTTTAAGTTGAAAGATGTTAACTGCCGTTTTCCGGCCTTAAGATATAAGAGCTCATTATGGATGACCGCGTAGCTTCAGTTTTCAGACTATTTCGACTGTCCACTACATTAGGGTAGTAGCACACACGGTCATTAGTTCGATTGTCTTGGGAAAGCTTTTGCTTCACAACTTTCAGTGTTCTTGCGAAGGACAAAGCCTCACCTGGTCAATATACATATGTGCCTACGTATTCACATTTGTAAAAGGAGCCGTAACGTGTAGGTGATATTTAAACTTGGTCGATAGGCTATAATCAATGTGGTTCACTCCAAGGGACTAGTTTTGGATAGGGCTGCCAACTTTAGGAAATGTTGAACCGCGAGACTTGGGTATTGAAGGATGAGGTGTGAAAATCAAAATTTGCATTTCAGACGCTATTGTATAGTTTCGCAAATAAACAACAGATGTTTGAATGTAAACCCAAGTGATTTTTCAAACCCTTCTCTTACGTACATATATCCTCAACTTAAGTAAGAGTGTTTATGCCCTCTAGAACCTACTAAAAGATTTTGCATCTCTGATTTCGCTTATTCTTTCAGCCGACTTTTCTTTTAGTGTTTTGTTTTAATAACTTGGTGAATTGGGTGATGCAAAGTCCGTCTTAAGCTGACAACGAAAGCGCCTTTTTTCTAAATAACTTTTGAACAGTTAGAAAGAGTTAAATTTCACAATTAGTTTATTATAACTAGCAGCGATGCGCATCCGTTGATAACACTTTCGACCATTACCAACAAATTTTCGACATGAACAATAAATGGCTTAAACAGTTCAAACGAGTAGAAAATATAGTAACGCGCTGGACGCCGCCGCCGCCGCGCCGATATTTTTGACACACGGCGGCGGCGTGCGAAAAACGACAATAATCGGCTGCGGCGGCGGCGTTTATCGGCGGCGTATATCTCTAATATGTACGCCTAGAAACCGATTGTTTTTAAGTTAACTCAAGATCGTTCAGTGGATGAAGTTAAACAACAACCGATGCCGGACAAGCTATTGTTTATTAGCCACTTATTATCATTAGCGAAATATTATCGTCGAGTTAAGGATTTGTTATCTGGTTGTTATCGCCGAATCATCGTCTTCTTATTAATTCCTTATCGCCTTGCTATTGATGGGTTACAGACGTGTTATCGATTTTTTATTGAAATCGATAAAAATCCATAACAATCCGATAACAAATTTGTAAAACTACCATTAGAAATCGAAAATTGTATGATACTATAACGAATTTTTGGGAGTTCCTGATAATTATGAACCTTCTGCTAACGTTTCAATCGCTGAACTGTCGAATAAATAACTGTAATATTCAGTATTGCAAAATAGTCTTTATTTACACTACTTTGGGCGTAGTACAATTATATTTTACCAGTAGTGTGTTTATATCAAACTGACTCATTATACTTCAGCTTGCGCTGCTTTTATACTCTCTATTGCCATATTCGCATATTTCTCCTAAGGTCTAGACTTTTCCCGAACATGCCTTCTGGAACAGTTGTATCTCATACTTGGTTATTTAGCTATGTATATACGTGTTTATTTGTGAGTAACAACTTCTGCTCTTAGCTGATGATAACGTGATGAGTGATTGTTCCTCTTTCTTCTTCGCTCTTATCTGCTCACTACATATGTGTATGTGAGATAATCTCTTCGCTTCGAGCTGCTCGTTATGTTTGTGGAATATTGTTTGTTGCCTTGTATATAAGTGTGGCTGCTTGCTTTAATGTGTACATGTACATAAGTGTGGCTGCTTGCTTGTTTTGTTGTTGTGATTATTTACTCACTATGATGTGATGCTAATATTCGCCACAATGCAAAATCCATAACTTTTCTTAAGCAAATCTATAAGAAATTTCCAGCACTCCGACTGAAAAAACGAGAACTTTATATAACATATCGATAATTTTTAAATACATAAATAATCGAAAACTGTTCGTTATGTAATCTATAACTTTTCGTTATTTAATTGCTACTTTTTCGTTATTTAATTGATACAATTTCGAAAAACATATCGATAACTCTTGCGCATATCGATTTCTTGTTGATAAAACACCGATAACAAACTGGTGACCTTCAAATAGAAAACTAATAATTTTTCGACAGAAAATCGATAAATTTTTATGCACTATTAAAAGCTGACAGAAAATCGATAACAACTTTGCTATTTACTAACTTTTTTCAACCCTAAACTCGATGAAAAAAACCTAGCTGTTTGATTTGACAATTGGCATTTCGTCGTGGTATTTGTTATTGTGGTTAAGCTTTCGAGAAAGCTAGTAAAATTTATTTACTGACTTAAATTCACAGAGAGAGCGGAGTAAGCCTCCGCGGCACTGTATGCATGCAAGAGGATGCTACCCCCGCGGTCAGGGGGCTTAGAATATACCCGCGGAAGGTATGCCTGTCGTAAGAGGCGTAAGGCCTTCGGAGAGTGTCGTATTCGCTACAACAACAACAACAACAAGAGAGGATGCTACAATGGACGTGATGCATATCGCCCAAACTGCCTCATTGGGTATTTACGGCAACTGTCAAACTTTACGATGCTTCAACGCGCTCGAACGAAAAATTACACTGATAGAGCGTACAATGATGAAATCGGCTTATCTCGAGTATAAATTTGATAGATAGCAATCTATCAGATAGCTTCATTTGACAATTTCGTTTTCACCAACAAAGGGTGACTATCATCATCATTATTTGGTGCTTAACAGCCTAAACGACTTTCAGCGTTTAGGAACAAGTCATGCCAGCTTCCCTGTTACGCGATTACTGACGCCGATTGGGAGCACCAAGGGAGTTCAAGTCATCATCCACCTACCTTTCTCAACTCAGTGGAGGTATCCCCCTTCCTCTGCTCGATCAATTGCTGTGTCGACTGAAATACTTTTTGGCCGCTGCGACTTCGTCCATTCACATAGCATGACCCAGCCAGCAAAGCTCTTTCGATGAACTTTTCTCTCGAGCACTCTAAGAGCTATTTCATCTTCTCCCAACACCGTCCATTTTTCCGAGCCATACAACAGGACAGATATGATGTGCGACTTGTAGAGCGTGATTTTTGTTCGTCGAGAAGGAACTTTACTTCTTAATTGCCTGCTCAGTCCAAAGTAGCACTTGTTGGCAAGAGTTATTCTGCGTTGGCTGAATTGCTGAAGTTGTTTTTGCTGTTTATGCTGGTTTCCAAATAGACGAAATTCTTCACAGTCTCGAATTTATACTCGCCAACAGTGACGTGGGTGCCAAGTTGTGTATGCGACGATTCTTTTTGGATGACAGCAAGCACTTCGTTTCATCCTCATTCACCGCAGGACCCACTTTTTGTTTTTCTTAAATGATATGTAGAAGACAGAACTTACAGCGCCTTTGTTAAGGCTCTTGTAATAGATTTTGATGCCGCGGTTAGAATTTTTTATCAAGAAAAAGCTTAACGAAATCACACTAAAAGGGAAGGTCTTTCCGATTTCTTACGTACCTGGTGGTGTTGCTCAAAGTCATTTGACAGAGCCTTCTTAACTTAAATTCAGATCATAGCAACATAAAAACAACTTTTCGGGTAACCAACTCCCGGTTAAGTCGATAATTGTGAACGTTTTGAAGATCGAATCGCAAAAATCTACTGTCAATACATGACGACTAGCCAAACAGCTGACTTTTCTTTATACTTTTTCCTTGGACTTAACTGAGATGCGAAGCTTCAGTTAGCATGAATAAATCGAAAATTTCGATAACTTTTAGCTAAGTCACCAACTGAGGATAGTAAAACCGACCCACGGTCGGGTATTTGATCAATCGTGCTGGCCAAAAGTCGATTTTTCAAAATATTAAAATTTTTTTAATATTCTCCCTGGCGTTCCTAGATGCTCACTGAACATACCCCAAAACCCATCTGCAACGTCAACGGAGCTAACCGCGCACATTGGATTAAAAAGCAATATACACTTCTAACCTAAATACTTGTTCACTTGTTTAGCCTTAATCAAATCTAGTTACATTTTCTTTTAGGACAGGTCAATGTATTTTTAATTCATATGTTAGATTTTACTACTTTTCAATATTAAATTTTTTAAAAACCTTGCAAACAAAAAGATATATATATAAGTTTGTGTTTATTTCAAAGTTTAATAACAACAAGTAAGGAAGTCTAAGTTCGGGTGAAACCGAACATTACGTACCTAGCTGTACACTTGAAATGCTGTTGTTGTTTGTTTTGTGTGCTTAATAGTGTTGCAAGGCTGCGCAGTAATGCATACACATGTGGTTCTATTCTGAACTTATTTTTCTTCGAGTTATGGCTCCCGAAACATAGAAAATTGCTTAGTCATAAAAGGGGCGGTGCCACGCCCATTTATTAAAACCTGAAATGTTTCCTATTTATTGTTATAAATCCACTTGGGAAATGAAATACCATTGATATAAATCCCTCTTTTGCAAAGATAAAAATCTCTTATATAAAGTGGGCGTGGTCCTTAACCGATTTCGTTGATTTTTCTTCATAGCATTCCTTATAGCAGAGGCAACCTCTCTGCCGAATTTTGTTACGATAGGTTTAACGATTTTTGATTTGTGATTAATTATATTTGTAAAATTTGATTTTATCACAAGTGGGCGGTGCCACGCCCATTTAAATTTTTTTTTATTTTTATCAAGAGTCTCAATATCAGTCCACAGGTCAATTCAACATTCTAGGTGTATTATTTACTAAATAATCAGGTTTTTTGTGTTTTCCAAAATGTTATATATATAAAAAGTGGGCGTGGTTATCATCCGATTTCGCTGATTTTCAATACCAATCTATTCTGGATCCAGATAAGCGAGTGTACCAAATTTGGTGAAGATATCTCATCATTTACTCAAGTTATCGTGTTAACGGACAGACGGACGGACATGTCTCAATCAAACTTTTTTGTCAATACTGATGATTTTGATATATGGAAGTCTATATCTATCTCGATTCCTTTATACTTGTACAGCCAACCGTTATCCAACCAAAGTTATAATACCCTGTGTACAAATACAGCTGGGTATAAAAACGATTATGCATTCCCCCGAATTTTTGAGTGTTGATCAATTTTGTAAGAGACTGCTACCGCTACTGGCAAAAAGTGGCAACCTTGTGAAAACATCCTCAGTGGCAACACCTAGGTGAAGTCTTAAAATGTAATACTATATCGATGTGCTAAATTTGATTTAAATCGGTTAAGCCGTTTTCTAGGTGGTAGTGGATATACAAAGAAATATAAAAAAGAAGGTGAGGTGGCAACCCTAGGTGGCAATCCTAGTTAAGAGTATCAATAGAAATGCGGAGGAAAATACCTTTCGTTTGATATCCATATTGACATACATATCTCATGTAATGCCAAAAAATGGCCCCTGGTCCCTCCGAAATCGGGGGCTGGATCCATAGTAATTCCGCGCGGAACACCGCGAATTTACTGTCAAATATTTCCTTTTATAACAATGAAGTGAGGCAACTACTTTTTTGACAGAAATAATTGATGTTTTAGTTTTAGCCAGCTAGATTGATCAAATACCCCACCGTGCGACCCTAAGTTATAAATTAAGTACAACTGTTGAACTGGCCGGCTAATAAAGACCTCACATAGACTGAATTTGTCTAACTGTTATTTTTATTTACTTATTTATTTCTGACAGCTTATATTAAGCCTAGCTTATACCTGTATATAGTAATTAATATATAATCTAATTAAAGTTATTTATATGAATCTGTTGACTGCCCAAATGGAGTGAGAGATGGGTAGCAGACGAATGACACCAACGCAAGGATTGTATCAGTTGCATCTGACGCTGTTAACGTATTTAAAGCGCGAAGGCAATATCTGAACGGCGATGCACTCATTTGGTTGAGTGACGCGTTTCAGTATGAGCTTCGGCTACTTTTTGTATACGTGGAAAGGCTTCCTATATCCAGCGTAGAATACTCGGTATGTATGCAATGCTATTGGTGATTCGAAACTTGGTCCATCTTGCACCAGAATGGCAGTGTTCTACAGTAATTGTACAATTTGCGTTTAGCTTCCCTTATGTTACTAGAGTTAACTTCATTTGGTAATTCATTGTAGAATTTTAGTCCTTTATAGTACAAATTACATTTGTCTGCTTTGTTCCATAAGCTGGTAAATTAAAATCATTCCTTCTTCTTGTAGTTACGGAATGAATATTTCTTACATATTTTATGTTACGTTTCAAATAATCAGGCAAGCTGCCTTCTATTATGTTTCTAATAAACTTCATCGTATGACAAACCAGTATCTGTTTAATGCTTAGCCAATTTAGAGCGGCGAGCAAATCTCTGATAGGTGTGTCATAGCGTTTCCTAAGAAAAAATCGCATAGCTCGGTTCTGTTCTGTTCTCTCATAATGAAGAATAGTGTTGGACAATATATGAAGTGAGGTTCGATTATCGATCTGTAAACCATTATCTTGTGCCGTCTATTTAAGTGTTTGCAGGTTCTTTGCATGAAATATATCTTTTTAGCTATTTTCCTAACCGTGTAATCGATATGCTCACTAAAGTTTAGTTTGTCATCGATTTTGATTCCTAATTACTTGAAAGTACTGAGTTTGTCAATAGCTGCGCTGTTTATATTTAGAAGTGGTAACTCATTGTTCTGAAAATTCATTGTTGATATAACCATAAATTATGTTTTGCTTATATTCAGTTTCAATCTATTCGAGCATAACCAATCATATACTCTGTTTAAGTCTACTTGTACTTTTATATATATTTCAGTGATATTATCTCCACTAAGCATCAACAATTTATCTGCAGCAAAGAGTTTAATATCACAGTACTTTAGAGAATTGGTTATGTCATTAATATAAATATTAAATAGTATAGATGCCAGCACAGATCCTTGCGGAAGTCCAACAGGCACCTCTCTTTTTTCTGACAGGGATAATCCAGCGTCAGTTCTTTGACTTCTCTTCATAATAAAATCTTAGAACCATTTTAGCTCCATTTCAGTAACATCTATGCTATACAGTTTTTTTAGCAATAAATTTTGATCGATAGTCCCAAAACGTGTGTTTTTAAGTCTAGGAAAACAGCTATTATATGTTTATTTCTGCTCAGATCTTCTTTTCAGTTAGCTAAAACAAGGTTCAAGGCACTTTCAAAAGAATTTTTTTTTCGAAAACCTGATTGCTGCGGTATAATAATTTTATTATCATCAAGGTACTTCACTGGCTGGTTTTTAACTATAGTTTCCAGTATCTTTTCATCACACGCTAACATGTTAATTGGTCTTATCTCATCAGCTCTTACAGTATTCCTGACTTTCTCTATTGGTACCACAATTGAAGTTTTCCATAGGTTAGGAACTACCCCTTTGTCTAGACTTTCATTTACAATGTGGGTATAATAGTATCCCGTGTATGTTATAGAGTCCCTTATGACTCCTTCAGTTATAAGTTTTTTTCCCTCCAATTTTATTTTCGAATTTACTAGCTGTTTCAAGTATATCGCTTGTAGATATACTTGAATGTAAGAGTGCTATTTTGAACAGCCGAAAGTGCTACGTTATTGCTATTAACTGGAATATTCGAGCTGATTTGGACTATACTGTCAATGAAATAGTTATTGAGCGACTGGGCTATTTCATTCTCATGAGTATAAAGTTGGCCTGGTTTATCAATATTTTATTTATTCCATTATTTTCTCAAATGCTTCCACATTGCCTTACTATCCCCAACATTATGTGAGATTCATTGTTCCATATACTTGTCCTTTTCAATCTAGTTAGTCATTTAAATTTGCACTGTATTGTACTAAAAGTGTATGATCACAAGAAAATAACTTAATAACTACTTTTTAGGTCGCATAAAAGCTCATTTTGGAATATCGATTAGTTTTTTGCTTTCGTTTTCTATACTTTTGTATCTCTTGCCCAACAACAAACAATGCGTAATAAACGTGTGTGGGTGCAACACGTAGTTATCACGAATATTACCATGGAAAAATAAACTTTCAAAGCTTTGACTTTTATTTTGTTTTAAATTGTTTTGCAATAAAACGGAAATTATTTAATGATATTTTAAGCTACTTTCAAATTGCTTGACACAATCTTTGCATATTTCTCCGTTGATATATTATTAATTTCCTATTCTGCTTTTCTAGTTCAAGTTCTGTCTTATTTTAAATTATATATTTTCCTTAGTTCACTCTTGATGATTCGCTGTATTCTCCCCTTTTCTAAACTTTTATTATTTCTTTGAAATTTATATTTATATTTAGCTCGAGGCGTGCTAAATGTTGAATATGAAGGATTATTTGAAAACTTTTATCATAGTACATATGCAAACTGCCATACAGTCGTAGATGAATGTCAAAGTTGTATGTAATGAAAAAGTAATTTTTCCCTTCTTGAATCGCCTTTTCTACGCTTGAGCAGCTCTATTAATATGTTAGATTTCGTTTATGTGTGTTTATTTATATCTAAATTACTTATAAAGTTACGTGCTAAAGCTACGCTCTGGTACGTCTTTCATTACCCTTTAAATTGATGTTTCCAAAGTTTTGACATTTTATTGAGAAATCACTGTAAAGTTGGAGTGGGAACTTCGATAATCACCAGTATTCTTTTTAAGCCACGTATGAGGTAAAATGGAATTAGATTACTTTTGGCGTTTAGAGTCGCTATTTGTAGTTTGCTTAAGTTGATTCTCTTTGATTTTTGCTGGATAGACTAACACCAAAACGATTAGTGTTACGCACCAAGTTTTGAAGAAAGGCCGTGTAGAAATAATGTCCATAAGCAGCTTCCCAAGTGTGAGATCAAACAGATGGCACTGCACAACCTGCAGTCGTGAGAGGAAAAACCGTACTACTTCGGAAGAGACAGAGAGGGAGAGAAACAGGGAGAAAGAGAGAGGGAGAGAGAAAGAGGGAGTGATAGAAAAAAAGATAGGAAGACATAGTGAGAGAGATAGAAAGAATCAAGTATATTATATCATTTACCGGCGTTTACGCGCCACGATATAAAATATGACTTATGTTGGTTTGGCGGCCACCGTGGTGTGATGGTAGCGTGCTCCGCCTACCACACCGTATGCCCTGGGTTCGCACCCCGGGCAAAGCAACATCAACATTTTAGAAATAAGGTTTTTCAATTAGAAGAAAATTTTTTCTAAGCGGGGTCGCCCATCGGCAGTGTTTGGCAAGCGATCCGGGTGTATTTCTGCCATGAAAAGCTCTCAGTGAAAACTCATCTGCCTTGCAGATGCCGTTCGGAGTCGGTATAAAACATGTAGGTCCCGTCCGGCCAATTTGTAGGGAAAATCAAGAGGAGCACGACGCAAATTGGAAGAGAAGCTCGGCCTTAGATCTCTTCGGAGGTTATCGCGCCTTACATTAATTAATTAATTATGTTGGTTAGATCACCACTGGTCTACGTCATTGTCAGACGTTAATGGGAAAGCGGCACTTGAAAACAAGTATAGACAATTCTAAATGAGAAATCGTCGTATGGAAAAAAGAATAGTCAATTGTAAATGCGAAAGCGACACTTCGATATGAAAATAGTAATTTGCAAATGAGGAAGCTTCAAATGAAGTCTTGAACGTGTCTATTGTAATTGAGAAAAGAAAATTTGGATATGTCAATTGTAATAGGAAAATCATATCAAAGTGTCAAGTGTAATTGAGAATAGTCAATTGAAATGCTAAAGCGTAATTTGTATATGAGAACAGTCGTTTGTAAATGAGAAAGTAACAAATTTAAATTTAAAAACGACAGTTGTAATTGAGAATTGTCAGTTGTTAAGAGCGTCTAATCAAAAAACGAAGATGTCCAATGTTATTGCGAATAGTTAGTTCTATATAGGCTTAGTCAATTTCAAATGCAAAAGCGTCACTGAGATATGAGAAAAAATCACTTGTAAATGAGAAAGCGTCAAATGAAAATGCGAACATGTAAATTGCAATTGAGAATGAAGAGTCACTTGTAAATGATAAATATCAAATAAAAATAAAAATAAAAATAAATGTAAGGCGCGATAACCTCCGAAGAGATCTAACGCCGAGCTTCTCTTCCAATTTGCGTGGTGCTCCTTTTGATTTTTTTCTACAAATTGGCCGGAACATGTAGGTCCCATGTTTTATGCCGACTCCGAACGGCAGATGAGTTTTCACTGAGAGCTTTTCATCGCAGAAAATACACCCGGAGCGCTTGCCAAACACTGCCGAGGGGCGACCCCGCTTAGAAAAATGTTTCTTCTAATTGAAAAACTTTATTTCTAAAATGTTTGGTGTTGCTTTGCCCGGGGTTGTTGTTGTTGTTGTAGCAGTGCTTCGCCCCATCTAATAGGTGCGACCGATCACAAATTGTCATCAATATCCTCTAACGGGAGTCCAAGGAAACTGCTGTTTCAACAAGGGGTGGACCATAATGAAATGGGTGTTAGAGGCGTTGGTTCCACATTACAATTAAAGAGATGGTTGGTGTCATGTGGGGACATATTGCAAGCGGGGCATACATTTTGTATGTCGGGGTTGATTCTGGATAGGTAAGAGTTTAACCTGTTACAGTATCCAGATCGAAGTTGAGCTAGAGTGACTCGCCTTTCCCTGTAGAGTATGCGTTCCTCTTCCGCAAGTTTTGGGTACTGTTCTTTGAGTACTGGATTCACTGGGCAATTCCTGGCATAAAGGTCCGACGCCTATTTGTGAAGTTCACTGAGGACCTGCTTGTGTTTTTTGCTTCATACGGCTGAGTTCTCAGGTGCCTCATAATGCTTACGGAGATGACTCCTTAAGCCCATACGGTGTGGTAGGCGGAGCACGCTACCATCACACCAAGTTGGCAAAAGTCACTTGTAAATGAGAAAGCGACAAATAAAAATTACAAAGTATCAATTGTATTTGAAAAAGTGAATTGTAAATGAGAATAGTCATTTCTAAATGCGAAAGCGTCATACTGATATGAGAATAATCATTTGTAAATGAGAAAGCGACAAATGCAAATTTGAAAGCGTCAGCAGATAAAAGTCCGAAAGTGTCAAATATTGTTGATAATAGTTGTAATTAGCTTACAATAAAACATATGCAGACCAATTCTAAATATTCTCGCGGAATTTTTTCCCGGATTTTTTTTTCCCGCGGAAAAATTCCTCCAATTCTGTTCTCCTAGGGAGAACAATAATTGGGGGAATAGGAATTTCGAATTTTCGAAGTCAGCTGTTTTGTCAATTGAAATTTCGTTGCACATTTCTTATTTTGTTTAAAAAATTGAAAAGTTTAATTATTGTTGCAAATTTGTTGGAAATTAAGAAATAAAATATAAAACATTGCACAGCATTTATTGCATTTCATGTGGTATTCACTGAAATGAGTAATGAATTGGTGCCACAGCAACATCAACAGCGGAACATAAGAAGAAGACGGCCGCATAACACAAATCTGCCGGAGTTGCCTGCTTTCATTCAGCAAAGCAATTTTCTGGCGGCCAAGTTGAGTTGAATTCGTCCTTCATCATATGCCAAAATCTATTTAAGCCTTATTAAAAAATCCTTGCGCAATTTCTGGATGGCTGCATCAAATTTGTATACCAAGAGCTCTACCGTTGCTTATGATATACTTTTCAACTTAAAATAAAGAATATTGTGGTTGTAGTTGTTGTTGTATTAACAGTGAGAATGTTGTGGTAGAATATAAATACATCTTTTAGCACAAATTTGTACAAATAAGTGTTCTTTCTTAAAATAACCAATTTCCTTTAACTATTTTGATGCATTCCCTTTAATTTAACAAGTGAAAAAACTCCTATGGAATGGCAGAGAAATCTCCCTCTCCCTCACATTCATAATACCTACTTTTCTCCCATAACCGGTTTCCGCTTTTTCGAACATTGTTCAGAATAGGAGGAAAGGGAGAAGTGAAAAAACTCACAAGGAATTTTTATTTAGAATACGAGGAATGGGAGAAGGGAGAAAAACTCGCACGGAATTTTCGTTTAGAATTGGGCTGATGGTGTATTGAAATTTGTTCCAATGCTTTTAAAAAAGAGCTTCAGTTCTGCAATTTCCTTGTTCCTTTTGCCTTTCTCTATTCTGCGTCACAGGTGTATACTAGGAACTCAGTTCTCCTTAATAATTTTTGCTTAATGTGTATTGCATAGCTCATATTACATATGATGCAGTTTCTTACTTTCTTCCTTACTCGTATTTCGCATGCAAATTGCTTTGTTGTATGATACAATATTAACGTGTTACATATTCATTATATGAAAATTGTGTTAAGTTTGCTATGGATTTGTTTACATGTACATACATACATATATGTTGCATGCTTATATCGACATGCTCTTTTTCCCATAAGCTCGGATTCTATTGACTATATAAACAAGTTTAAGAAAAGTGCAAGTTGTTGCATTTTATGTCAATTGCTGTCATTCGAAATATTTATTTCATAAAATCCTCGCCTTGGGATATATAGTGGAATATTTTACATGAACTCTGCCCAGAATAAAATTTCTTGGCAGTGAATTGAATATTGCATCAGTTTATACATTTGTATCTTTTTCTTCTTCTTCTTGTAGCGTTAACTAGACTCTCGGAATGTTTTGGGCCGTTCTATCGATGTTAATGATCCCTTGCTGGATGTTGATGGGAAAACGTATCGTACAACCGCACCATTGATTTAAATATGTTAAGTTAAAGTGATAATGTGTATAACACTATAAAAGGCATAGTCTTAGTTGTGTATAAATAATAAATTAAGGTTCCAGCCCGACCATGAAACGAGTCCACGTAAAGCCTTTCAGGTCATCCAACTTCCTACTTCCGTGAGGAATATGATTCGCCATGGGTAGGTTTTTTCCAAACAATCTCTCATCCGCTCATCCGCACCTTCACTTAAGGAGATGATGATAAAATAGAATAGACAAACGACAAACTGCCCTCGAAAAAACACAAAAAATCATGCCTGGCAGCTTTAACGGCAGCGTGGGCAAGAAACTGGACAGAAACAGTGAACAAACGGGTTTGAGGCTGATTGACTTCGCCAGTGCTCGAAAAATAGTGATCTGTATTAATTTGACGTGCGCAAGGTACTAGGTCCTTAAAAGAGCCAAGGCTCCCATATAGCAAAGAAGTGTGCGCAATGACATTGATGCAGACGATGTAGCGGCCTACCGGGCCACGCTGGTATTTTGACTAGAAGAGCGGAGAGAGACACCTAGTTACACGAAAGGAATGTTAACCAAAATGGCGTTAGCTACCCATGCTAACTTTTAGCAGAACCCACAAAAGATGGCAGAGGTTTTCAATAGCGGAATAAAAAATGACCACCTGGTGACCGGTTATCAAGGGAATTCTTCTTCTCATTAATAGATAGCGACGTACTTTTCTCTAGAATGAAGTATACGTTCCGTTACGCGGCTGCGTTGAAGTGAAAACATCAATAACTCGGCTTAGAAATAATTGCTGCGATCGCAGTAAGCGTCGATCCCTAGACCACATACTACACAAATTTTGTAACCCCCGCCCACCAAGCAATCACCTTCGCATAGTGGGTGACCTTCCAAATTTCATCGAGCCTGATGTTCGCTACTCCTCTGATCGTTGACGAACTGACCTTACTGAAGCAGCACATGCGCTCATGGTAAACGTCGGTCGATGGAAGACATTACAACACTTTCGCTTTCGCATATTCAGTTTATGCTTTCTCTTTTAAACCAGGCTATTCTCATTTCCATATGACGCTTTCGCATTTACAAATGACTCTTCTCATTTCCAAATGTCGCTTCCGCATTTAAGTTTGACGCTTTCTTTTTTCCAACTGACTTTTATCAAATACAATTTATGTTTTCTCATTTTTATTTGAAGCTCTTCCATTTAAAATTACTATTCTCATATCGAAGTGACGCTTTCGCATTTACAATTTACTATTCTCATTTTCCTATATGTTTTCTTATATGCATTTGACGCTTTCTAATTTACAATTAACTAATCAAAAATTTACAATTTACAATCTTATTTCCAACTGATGCTTTCTCATTTCTCATTTTCATATGACGGTTTCCCATTTGCAATTGACTATTCTTATTTCCAAGTGACGCCTTCTCATCTACGACTGGAAATTGTGTAGAATGTCACGACGTGTACTCTGTTTGATGTTGATTGTTATAATGCAAAAACACTCCGAAAGTTAGAAGAAGGCTGCAGATGTGAGCAGTCCAGAGGTATTATTAATACAAAATATCTTACTTTTGCAGCAGAAAGTACACTATCAAGGAGACACGTGTCTCCCTGGCCCATATTTGTTCTAGATACTGTAACAGGTTAAACTCTTATTAACCTCGACATACCTAATGCATGTTCTGTATGCGATGTGTAACCCCAAGACACCATCTTTTCAGTTGTAATGTGAAATCTACGCCTCTAACACCAACATTCCTATGGTCCACCCCCGTTGAAACTGCTAGTTTTTAGACTCCAGTTTGATGACAATTTGTGATGGGTTGCACCCATTGAATGTGGTGAAACACTGCACAACAACAACTAGCATTTCTGGTACTAACGCGACTGCATCGGGAAATATTTTTTTTAACTCCTCGATTCTTTGCGTGTGTTGGGTTTTGTCGCCTCTTACGACAGGCATGCCTACCGCGGGAATATTCAAAGCCCTTATCTTAGATGTGAGCTTTAGATGTAGGGAAATAGAGAGATAGATAGTAGATAAGCGGGCACGTTTCAATCTATTCTGCCGTTAGCCTAACTAACCTTTTACCTGCTTCGTTTATGTTCATCACTAATCCGACAAGAGTAAAATCTACATATGTAGCTACCTGCCTGTCATAACACTGGTTTTACAGCCAAAATGCACCAGAGACGCCATTATGAAACTCCTATGTAAAATCACCCCCCGATTCCGAAAATCAAGGTTATTTTTAATTCTATGGTAACGTTTTTGAGGTATTTACGAATAACCGTTAAAAAAAAATTGGGCCACTTAATCATATATACATATCTCAAGAACCAATTGCAGTTCCAAAACGATTTGAAGCTTTAAAATGTAATAAAATTTGCTATAAACTGTGCTAGGCCCTGCAGATTCAAAGATAACGAAAATAATTACGGATTTTTTCAAAATTTTTGTAAAAAATATACAAAAATTTGTACTTTGCGAGGAAGGATTTCAATCTTTTGCAGATTTTTTTTCTCTCTAACGTCTTATTTATTACAAAAAAATAAGCTTTCATTCAACAAAATCGATGAACTAATACAAAAGTTATAAGCCTTCAAATAAATATATCCATATAGTAAAACTTAAGTACCCTACAAATAATAGCATATGTACATATGATTCTGTCTTAACTCTATGATCTTATTTTGTAAATTAAAAATTTATGTGTCTTGTTTTGACGGTTTCTTTTATGAGAAACCAACAGTAGTCACCCATCATAGCGGCATCCCAGAATGCTTGAAACCGACTTTCAATCATTTTCATTTGCTAGTGAAACCTTTCGCCATGCTCGTCACTTTCGTCGCCAAGATTTTGCGGGAAAAAATTTAAACGGGAGTTTAGAAAAAGAATTTTTAAAACATATTTACTCCTGAAAGAAAATAAAAAAGTATATTAGACAAATATATAAGTGGCACATTAAGGATTGGGATGTGCTTAACGCAGATCTCACCTAACTTATATTTAAAGATTTCAAAGCAGTTGGCAACATCAACGTTGGAAAATATTGAATTCCAATCAATGGCATCAACTGCAGGTTAACCATATCGGCATCCATTCGACTGAAGCAGAAACTAGTAACTTGTTCATCATAATGAACCGAATTAAATTCATAGAATTCGACCTTTACTTTAGTATATAATTTTCTTAGGCTGTATTTATCTTTCAATTCAGAACAAATTTTTTGTTTACATTTTTTCTCGTTCTTGTTTGTTCGGAACTGGACGATGAATTCAGATTTAGGGCTATATATACTCATGTAAGTTTTAAAAATTTTCATACAAATTTTTTGTTTATCGGGCAGATGGGTTTTAAAGTTAACTGAGAAAACTGTCTGAAATATGTTTTTTATTTACCCATTTCCGCATAGTTTTTCGATTAAGTCGTTCACTATCATCTCGTGGTTAGGATTTTTGTGTTTGCCTAAAAAAGAGGTAACTACCTTTTCAAAAGAATCCTACGCTGCTGCCTCCACTGGTGACAATAATTCTTTGAAATGGTTATTGTTAATCATTTTCTTTATTTGCGGTCCCACAAAACTCCTTTCCTTTATTTTTGCTTCTGAAATCTCTGGAAAGATTGTCTTCAAATTATGAAAAGCTTCGCCTTCTTTGTCCAAAGACTTGACACAGTTTTTGATATGGCCGAGCTTGATGTGGAGCGGAGGTAGAATTATTTTTTCCTTCTTTATAAGTGGGGAGTATTTTACGCTATCCACCCCAAATTGAAACCCGATTCGTTCTGGCAAATCCTTTATGATGTAGTGGTCTTGACGAGCTCGGCTATCCCGTTTGCATAGAAAGCAACAGTATTTTGTGTATCCACTTTGTAGACCACATAGCATTCCAACGACTTTAGATCGGCACATATTCTCCAATCATGTTCTTCGTATTTGATTAATTGAGCAATGTTTGCATTACCTCTTACGTTTCCTTCGTATTTATTGCATGCGCGATCGGGATAGATGGCTTTTGGTTGCTAATATACAATAATGCGACCTTTATACTTAATTTATCACATCATATCATCATCATATGGCTATTATATAGCTCACCCAAACGTTTGAATAGACCAGCATGTCTTTGCAGTAACAAACACTGTCCTCCTTCATATAGTACTTGGAAAATGACTCGTGAAGAGTTCTATAATATGTTACCTTAACATCTGATGAAACAAATTTAAATGTTGCTTAAGAGAGGCGTGTAGTTCGGCCTTTTCCTTTGACAATTCCAAACTCCTTATCCAATCATTGAGTTGTGCTTGTGACAAAGAGTTTCTTTCGTTTCCGTTTGAAATCCAGTACAATATGATGTCGCGTAATCAGATACTGCTGTTGAAAATGAAACTGGAGCCGGAACTAAAGTTAAATTGATTCTGGCAATGTAACTTCCGTTGAATTTAGTTCTGGTAATGACACTGTACATACGCTCGTATAGGTTACTTTATGATTTTTCAACCCCAAGTACTTTTGTAGTACAAATATAGCAGTCCGTGAATGGCAAGTTGGTTCCCTCTACTTCATTGGTGTAATAAATTTCATATGTCGCCTAAATAGATAGTTTCAGAAATTAGTCAGCTATGCATTAAAAGGGAGCAAATTCCTAATTTTTACAATCACCTTTTTGTTCCGGTTTCCGAAAAAATCAATTCGACTCGACATGTGGTGCACACAGTATCGGTGTCCATGGTTTTTCATTGTTTTTAGGCTCAATTTCAAAATACTTATAGTATGTAACTTTCATAGGATTTGAAAACACATGTGGCATCCTTTTAACGATAAATTGACCGCAGAAACAGAACATATCTGGATCATTTGTACACTCAAACTCTGGCGCCCTTTTATTCATATTATATTTTTAAGTAAATGACGGGTTATAAATTGCAATTATAAACTTAACAGTATCCGGCGAGCCTTGCAGATATTATGAAGGAACAAGGCGCATGTACTATTATTTATACTTAGATCAAGTAAAAATTCAAGCCTACCTAGATAAAAAGGTTCCCTAGTTCTACAAACAAAATACTACCTGCCTTAAAAATATGCTCTTGCTTGAAATGTACCTGGGTTGAGAAAACGACACTAACAGTTGTTTGTATCTAATAACTCTTCGAAAATCTACCTGCTAACTAACTGATATACGAATACTAACACATATGTACCAGTAGGATACTTAAGTATTAAATGGATATATTTATGAATGATGAATGCTTATAACTTTTGTATTAATCCATCGATTTTGTTGAATGAAAGCTTATTTTTTTTTGTAATAAACAGAGCTTAGAGAGAAAAAGCAATCTGCAAAAAATAAAAAGTTTTCAAGATCCTTCCTCGCAAATTAAATTTTTTTTATATTTTTACAAAAGAAATTGAAAAATCCATCATGATTGTTCGTTACCTTGAATCTACAGGCCTAGCAAAAGTGTTGTATGCACAGTTTATAGAAAATTACCTTTTAAAAGCTTCAAACCGTTTAGGAATTGCTCAATTCGTTCTTGATAGAGGTTTACGCCGATCACTTTATCGGCGGCGGTGGTGTAGGTTCTATTATATACGGCGGCGGCGGCGTGGGCGGCGCGACGGCGTACGCCGGTGTTTTTACTTTTCTTGATTTTTCTATTTAAAAAATATTATTTAGGAAAGGTTTGTTGTATGTATTTAAGGAAATCAACGTTTTTGGCCATTTCGGAAAGATCCGAGGTTTTTGCCTCAAAATCTCGCAGATCGGTCAAAATTTTTTAGGAGTAGCTCCTTGCGGAGGACGGTAGCGATAACTTTATCTATCAAAAATTTGTTTTTTTTGGTTTTCTTGTTTATGCAAAAATACACATACAATTTTAGTTATAATTTATTTAACTATTACTTTTGATTTACTTCCAATTTCAACTTAAAAGAGTCGAATTTCATATATTTATTTATAAATTTATTTTAGTCTGCATTATGACTAGCTTTTAATTTCCTTCGGTCAAACGAGTGCACAGTGCAGGGATTGTCCCTCGTTCACCTCTTCCAGAGAGGCTTCGAATCTAACCCCTGTCTTTAGAATTGGTACTGCTGAAAAGAAATAGAGATATATAAAATGGTCACACTTTGTCTCTATATCTCGTGCAAAGCGTAGTTTCACCTGGAGTTAACTCCGAATAATTGTCGCGAACACAATTTCTTTAAATCATTTGTGGCTCCTTGGCGGTCACGCACAAAAGGCGACTTACGGTTGCTATTAATGGTTTATTTATACTCACGACTCTCGTGGCACAGGGCGCCTCCAGTTTTATCGGCTGTTTTTAAGAGCTACAATTACCGATGTGCGAACAGTAGCAATCCCGACCACCAGTCGCTACCACGCCTTCCGCCCTCACACAATATGCCAGCACAGAAGCTATAGGACTGCGACTTCGAACTCATACCTTCGTCGACGTCACTTTCCTAGAAGCTCTAGGTGTAGCCCTGAATACTTTCTAACGGATATTTTTGTCGCGCTATGCTGCCTAGCTACACCAAATAAATACCTT
Organism: Eurosta solidaginis; assembly: GCA_029619165.1. Lineage (NCBI taxonomy): Eukaryota > Metazoa > Arthropoda > Insecta > Diptera > Tephritidae > Eurosta > Eurosta solidaginis. The sequence goes on along the minus strand of JARSSU010006792.1, from coordinate 38,878 downwards.
GAAACGTTAGGGAATGACTATTCGGCCAAGGGTGTCGCCGTCGAAATCATAAGCAGTTTAAGTGGATGTCATTGCGTAAGTCTTGGGTGAAAATCATAAAATCCTGGGCGCATCTACATAACTAAAATTTACAAGGACCTTGGATAAATTTTTTAAATGTAGACCAAAGTTTGCAGACATTTGTGTTCACAACATTGATTTCAATGCTTTTCGTTAAATCAAAACGATATTTAAGAATGAAAGTAGACCGATTATACGTTGAAAGATGTTAACTGCTGTTTTCCGGCCTTATGATATAACAGCTCATTATGGACGACCGCGTAGCTTTAGTTTTCAGACTAGTTCAACTATTCACTACATTAGGGTAGTAGCACACACGGTCATTAGTTCGACTGTCTTGGGAAAGCTTTTGCGTCACAACTTTGAGTGTTTTTGCGAAGGGCAAAGCCTCACTTGGGTAAATATATGTCCCTACGTATTCACATTTGTAAAAGGAGCTCGTAACGTGTAGGTGATATTTAAATTTGGTTGATAGACTATAATCAATGTGATTCACTCCAAGGGACTAGTTTGGATAGGGCCACCAACTTTAGGAGATGTCAAACCGGGAGACTTGGGTGTTGAAGGATGAAGGTGTGAAGATCAAATTGACACATCAGACGCTATTTTATAGTTTCGCAAATAAACAACAGATGTTTGAATGTAAGCTCAAGTGATTTTTCAAACCCATCTCTTACGTACATATATCCTCAACTTAAGTATGAGGTAAGAAACATTCAAAGGAGTGTTTATGCCCCTAGAACCTACTAAAGGGTTGTGCATCACTGATTTAGCTTATTCTTTCAGCCAATCGTAATATAAAATTCTTTAAAAAATCGGCTTTTTTTAACAACTTCAGGACAATTTGAAAACATGTTCGCCTTACGTCATTTTATTTGAATTCATTGTTCATTATTAATTTTTTGAAAAAAATATGCAAAGTGAGCATATAAATTCATTATATTACTTTTCTTTTGCTGTTTTGTTTTAATAACTTGGTGAATTATTTACTTACTTAATGGCGCTTAACCGTCTAAACGGTGAATTGGGTAATGCAAAGTCCGAGTTAAGCTGACATCGAAAAACTTTTTTTAAATGACTTTTGAACAGTTTGAAAGAGTTAAATTACGCAATTAGTTTCTTATAACTGGCAGTGATGCGCATCAGTTGATATCATTTTCGACCATATCCGATCAATTTTCGACATGTGCAATAAATGGCCTAAACAGTATTAAACGAGAAGAAAATATAGTAACGCGACGGACGCTGCCGCTGCCGCGCCGATAGTTTTGACATTCGGCGGCGGCGTGCGAAAAACGATCAAAATCGGAGGCGGCGTATATCTCTAGTTCTTGAGATATATATGATTAAGTGGACCCAATTTTTATTTTATTTTTATGTTTTAAACGGTAATTCGTAAATATCTCAAAAACGTTACCATAGAATTAAAAATTACCTTGATTTTCGGAATCGGGGGGTGGTTTTACATAGGAATTTCATAATGGCGTCTTTGGTGTAGAAAAAAATTGGAATTTGTGATACAGTGTAATTATTCTCATTCAATTTATAAACACATTCAACTCTTTCCGCCGCTTTTCATATCTTTAGCACTTGCAATATTACGCCCTTTTGTAGCCACAAGGCAATTAAATTAAATTGTTTTGAGCACACGAAACCTTTAGCCTTACACCTCGTATTATATTTTCCACTAACTCTCGCACAAATGCCCTCGTATACACATGAACGTATGCAGCACACAGATGTGCTATATATTGTAGCATACATTTCGGCGCTCTGAAATGCGTTGGTACCACTGAACCACTACAAAGCCACTGTGCGTGCCTGAGATGATATTTCGTTGGCTGTTAAGTTGCACAAAACACCTCAATTACCACTTGAATGTCAGCAGGTGAAGCATTTATGTACATATGAATGCATGTATGTGTATACACATTTTAAGATGCATATTTCATATTCAGTTTAATATTTCAAAGCAAAATATAAGCATCCGTTGTGGCACAAATTAATATGAGTGCCTTGTGATATCGTAGTGATGTTTGCTTGCACAAAGTGCAAAACATTTCCCATGAATGTGCATTTGAATATTTTTCTTATAACACAATGCATTTTGCTTTCATTCAAGAGAGCGCAAACAAACGCATGATAAATATAATACAAATAATCAGGGCTCCATAATAACTCAATCAATGAAAACTTAATTGCCGCTTAACCGTTTGAACGATTATTGCCGTCCTTGAAGATGCGCCAGTCGCTTCTTTTTTGTGTTAACTGGCGCCAATTGATTTACTTAAATTTAAATCGTTTTCCACCTGGTCCTTCAAGCGAAGTGGGTCTGCCCTCTTTCTCTGCTTCCATAGTCGGGTTCCGATAAAAATACTTTTTTAGCCGTAGCATCATTCTTCATTCGCATAACATGGCATAGTCGCTGTGTTTCAATTTACTAGACTTTGTTGATATCTGCGTAAAGCTCGTAAGCTCAACATTAGATCTTCTTCGATACTCGCCGTCGCAGCGGACCTAAAGCTTGTATAGCTCAACATTAGATCTTCGTACTTGCCGTCTCCAGCGGGTAGGGGTACGTAAATCTTTCGAAATACTTTTCTCTTGAACGCTTCGAAAGCCGCTTCCTTTAAAAGTTGTCATGATCCATGTTTTTGCACCACACGGCTGGACGGATATGATAAGTAACTGTAGAGCATGATTTTCGTTTGACGAGAAAGGGCTTTACTTTTTAATTACCTACCTAGTCCAACGTAACATTTATTGGCAAGAGTGATTCTTCGCTGGATTTCGGAGCTAATGTTTTTGTTTGTGTTAATGCTGGTTCCCAAATTAACAGTCTTTTACTATTTCGAAGTTATGACTGCCAACAGTGGCGTGGTTGCAAAGGCGCAAATGCGCTGACTCAATCCTCGATGAGAGTATGTACTTTGTTGGTCTTCATTCACCATAAAACCCATATGTTTTCTTTTTCCAGTTTGGAGTAAGCAGAACATACGGCGCGGTTTTTCAAGGCTATGATATCAATGTCATCAGCATACGCCAGTTATTTCACGCTTTATTGAATATTGTTTCAGAGCGGTAAAGCTCTGCAGCTAGTATAATTTTCTCCAGCATCAAATTAAAGAAATCGCACGATAGGGGGTCACCCTGTCTGAAACCTCGTTTAGTTTCGAACGGCTCGGAGAGGTCGTTCCCAATTCTGACTGAGCTGATGGTGTTGCTCAAACGTCATTTTGCACAGCCGTATTAGTTTTGCGGGGAAATTAAATTCAGACATAGCGGCATATAACTATGCAGCTGCGTTTCATGCTGTCGAGGCAGGCTTGGAAGTCGACGAAGAGGTGGTAATGTCAATTATTTTTTCGCAGGTTTTTTCCTGACTTAGTGCATTGTGAAAAGCTGGTCGATGGTAGATTTACGTGGTCTAAAGCCGCACTGTTAAGGTACAATCAGCAGATTCACAGCTGCCTTCAATCTTTCGCAATAATAACCAAGCTGATTTAGTGATAGTTGGCGCAGTTTGCAGGTTTACCTTTCTTCGTGGCCGGGATAAAGAGCACTTTGATTCCAATCGTCGGGCGTGCACTCTCCCGACCATATTTTGCAAAGAATAGCTCCGTACGTAATCCATCAGCGCCTTGTTGTTTTTTAATCTTATTGTTGCTATTCTGACTTCGTCATAATAAGGTTGGGGACATTAATTCCTTTCATCAATCGGGTGATCGGGCATATCATCCTTGTGCAATACATCGTTGTCTCCATTTAGGAGAGCAGAGAAGTGTTCCCGCCATAATTTGAGTACTCTCTGGACATCGGTTACGAGGTCGCCGTTTCCATTCTTACAGGGATTTGCCCCGGACTTAAAAGCTTCCGTCTGTCGCCATATTTTTGGTAAAATTTGCGATTCGCGGGCGTTAATCCTCGTGAATAGCAGCTGGTTGCGCTGAGCTAAGGACTTGGATCTCAAAATGTAGCTCAGTAAACAAAGAAAATTTAAGACAAGCTACGCTAGGTGTCGCACGGACCTAAATATTAAAATAAATTATTTGCGAGGGATGAAATTCGTAGATATTTCGGAAGCGTTTAAAAATTTTTGTTCATTTCGTACTTCTTTGAGACAATTTTAGAACCATTTTAAAAATGGTAGAACGCTTATATTTTGAAATGTTTAGGACGATTTCAAGATATTTTTATAGATTATTTTGGGACTATGTCGAATTTGTATGGTATCATTTTGAAACTATCTTCAGGACCATTTTGGTAAGTATTTCGAAACCGTTACGGTGTTGCTTTGAGGATCCTTTCGGAACGATTTTGGAATAACGTTGAAAGCATTTCTTCACTGTTCTTGGTATCTGTTGGGTTCATTTGGAGATATTTTGGGATTTTTTCGGGATCACTGAGTGAATATTCCTGAATAATATTAGCAGTGTTGGCAAGCGCTCCAGGTGTATTTCTGCCATGAAAAGCTCTCAGTGAAAACTCAATCTGCTTGCAGATGCCGTTCGAGTCGGCATAAAACATGTAGGTCCCGTCCGGCCAATTTGTAGGGAAAATCAAGAGGAGCACGACGCAAATTGGAAGAGACGCTCGGCCTTAGATCTCTTCGGAGGTTATCGCGCCTTACATTTATTTTTTTTTATTAGGATATCCATAAGACGATATCAGCGGTCTCTCTCAAGACCTAAATTGAGTTGGACTACGAAAGCAATGTGGTATCAAAGGAAGCATCTAGCCCTTCCCCAGAATCTGCTAAAACGCCTGGCGGTGTTGGGATATCTCCTTCCCTTCCCGACCATTTTTGGCGTATATGGAGTTGACATTTCATCAATATGTGTTCCCGTGAATCATTAGCATCTGTGCTTAGAGACGAGAAGAGGTTCATAATTGTCTTGGTCAGGCCACGCTAAAGGCCTTCGGCTCATGTATCATACCACACAATGTCTATCACTGAATGCCGCAGATCTCTCCATCATATGTCCCAGAATTTAAGTATCAGTCTTATATACGTACATGGACACAGGGATATTGATGGCAAACTGTACAGCTGATGAGCTGGCGAGAATCTGCTCAGTTAAAGAACCACTTACTTTAATACTTTTTTGCGTCCGCTGTTCGAGTTATTTAACAAATTGCTAAATGGCAACGATAAAGCTACGACCAAGGCACATAGTGATCCTCTGAAAAGTATAGTACATCCAAGACGAGATTTTTAAGGTGAGCATAAAGGCTGTGACTCGTCGTTATTCATACAGCTAGGGCTACCCAGTATATTAGGGTGCACCGCATCGGCTGTCATTGGGCAGTGTCCTGCTTATACTGAAATAACTCTCGATAGTTGAGCCTTTGTAAAGCTTTATAGCTCCACCAAACGCTTGGAGTCAAGAACGGGCCAAAATACCTGACACACCGCAGGAGGTAGTGTAAGCCTAGCGTTTGCTGAGCTTGCACGATGCTAATACATTTAAAAGCAGATAGCAAGTGAACAGCGGAATCTCAAAGTCTCCTCTGGCAGACACGTTCAGTTCGCCTGTGCCTGCATTGTTCAGGAGATCAGCCTGAAAGTTTCCAGCGATATCCATATGCTTTGGAACCAACATCATTACTGTTATAAACCACTAAAATGCTTCCGCAAGTGAGGTCAAGTAATATTCATAGCCCTCGACCTCAAGCTGGCAGAGCTCAGGTCGCTGATAACCGCCTGATTATTTGAGTAGATGTGAAATTCCCCAACAGTTACTACGGCGGATAGCATTCCAACTCTGGCATCCTTTATAGCGGCGACCTCCGCCTGGAAATTGCGGCAGTAATTGAGCAGCCTTACCTGGCTAATACCGAGCTAAAAATATTTAATCCCCAACCCTACAGTCCACCCTGGATCCATTCGTGAACAGGTTGGCCAGATCCCCGTCCCATATTAATTCCCCACTCCATTCCTCCCTTAAGGTAAAATGAGCATTAAATGCGTCAGCAGGGGCGGGCAGGAGGGGTACGATCGCTAGCACCTTTCCCAAAAATAGTTCAGTAGATATACATACGGTCTCTCTAAAATTCCCGTGCGAGTACGAACACTATAAGCAGCGCAAATATGCTCTGGTTAGCGCTTTCCATCAAGGTGGGTTTGGCCTTTTTGTGGAAAAGGAGCACCACTCTTAACCCTGAATAAGTCAGGGCTGTTGTTCTGGTACTAACGGCACGAATTGCATCGTACCTTATAATTACAGCCACAGCTGCAGGTCTTCTGGACCATACTCCGAAGTAGAAAAAAGTTGGCTGTTCTCGGTTAACCGTTTTTCCATGATCTTGCGGAGATAGCTCAAAATAAGCTCGATACACACATTTCTTGACTTCGCGATGTAGTTCAATCCGCCGTGGTTGGTACAGTAATAGTTACTTAACGTCTAGGGCATCACAGAGAGTCCATTCGTGACCTTATGTGTCGTGCTCTAGGATGTTTTAGCATAACCTAACTTAACCTATTTTGGAGCCGTGCACCATAGGCATGCAATTTTGAAGTATACGTACAGGCGCCATTGAAGTGAATGCTATGGCAGCATCACTTGTTACATACCCACACCCGACGCATATGAACATTCATGTGGCTCTATGCATATCACCTTGAAAAGGAAACTCGATTCTAAAACTGCTGTGGTGTTTCACTTTTAAAATTTATTTTTATTTATTTTTTTTGCTACCTTCACTTTCACTTGAACATTTTTCGTACGCTCTTTATATTCTCAAAGCTTTTTGCTGGGAGCACATATTCTAATACAATTGTTGTTGATATGGTTCTAGCTGTCTTATGTTACACACAATGGATTGTTACAATCTTGTTATGAGCAATGAGAAGCGTTTGGATGTGATCGTGATAAAAGTTGACAAATTTGTAGTTAGAGTGAAGACGACTGAAGGTGAATGTAACACAAAAATTTATTGAAAAAAAAAGAATTGTTAAATGTTTTTTAAAATATGCCTCAGAAAATAAAATGATATGCAATATCTAGGCGTTATTATAGTTATCTGAGTCACTCTGTTAAAAGTCTTAAGAACATTGAGAAACAAATGAGTAGAAGCTGCAGAAAAAATGGAAAGGATCGCAGCTATTTTTGGAAAATAATCTTAATATTATTTCAAAATAGTCCCTAATCGATCACGAAAAGATCCCAAAACAGTCTTCTAATAATCCGGAACAGATAACGGAAACAGTTAAAAAAGGTCCCCGATTGATTCCACATTCCTTTCGAAGTGACCCCAAAAACAACTTAAAATCGTCTCGAGATAGTTCTGAAACGATGCCGGAATCTATTCCAACATTTTTTCATAATAGGCGCAAAATGGTCCTTGCAAAACAATGCATTTTTCGCGAAACATCGGCGAATGATCCCGAAAAAACTATTCCAGAATAATGCCGCATTGATCGCGTAAACAATTTCAAAATTGTTCCGAAACCATCCCAAAATGATCTTACCAGAATACTAAGGAAATGCTTCCATCCCATTAACAACCCCAAACTTGTCCCGAAACAGTTCAGAAAACAAATAGTCTGAAATAAATTTGAAAATTATTCCGAAAAAGCACCATAAAGATCGTACATTTTTTAAGAATTAATGAGCTTAACTCGGTAAAATAATAATGTTATTCAATTATGGTTTTGGTTTTTATTGGGAAAAAACTGAAAAGAAGGAAACATTTACTGGAATATGCGATGGTACCATTTCGAAAACCGCCACGTCATCATCGTCAGGCAATTTCGTAATGTTTATTTATTTCAGCAGGTTTCAACCGTGGATCGAACTGCGGGATCGTAAATAGTCATGAAATGGGCCGTTTGTGAAGTTGTTGAAGACTGTCTCAGAAGCTAATATATTTTACTAATGTCATAAAACACCAATACAGAAACAGTTTATTCAAAGCGTGCTATGCTAACCCCAAAAAACCGTATAAGATATTTCTTATTTTCGGAACTTTCTGTATCAATCCTAAAAAGATTCGACTGCTGCGCCCTAACAACCATGATCCACTCATACCTATAAATAAAATTGGCTAGTTTTGCCATGCTTCACACACATCGCACACTGTCAGATAAAAATGCCAAACGACAAAAATGAATATCGAATTTACGCTACCCACAGGTCATATCAATACCACAAACTAACTCACAGCATACATTCATCTAATTCGGTTGAATTGGATTGGCGCGTATTTTACATTGTATTTGGACATTTTTTGTGAGGCAGGAATTGAATCATATGGCGCTAGCATAGTCAGGTATAATGTATGAGAACAGTAAATATTTATAAAAGTGAACATAGAAGTGCTTCTTGTTTTTATGTCCTCTTCGAGAGCTTTGTTAGATACTTTTTTTTTCTGAGAGATGTTTATGACAGAAATACACTGTTGTTGTTGCCGTCGTAACCGAAACCGGCGAAAACATTGCCCATTCTGAAAAAAAGTTAATTTTTGATGTTACTTCTAGTGTCAAATCTTTGGTTTTAAAGGCAACCACTCTGTCCACTTAATGACGACATCTTCGGTGGACTTGGCACAAATGTATGGTTTTCTGTTGGCGTTTATCCGGAGTGCGCTATCGTTCGATGTATGACAACATTTTAACATTTTAAAAGCCATTTTTAATTTAACTATACAATATTTGGTGAACAACTGAGACAACGCGACACGAAGGACAAAAAGGCGACAAGTGTTTCGATTATATCTTGTAAATGCCTTTATGGTAGCATCTCTTTGAAGAGGGATTCGAATCCGTACGATGATCGATCTCTTTAAAACCAGACATGACAAAAGCCGCGTCTTGTTGCTGCGCAACTTTTTCCAAATTTCTTAATGCTGAATATGTATTTAAACCTTTGTAAGTATAGAATAAGGTTGGCAATGTGTTTGAGGCTTTAGCTGCATCTGATATATCACTGACAACGCGATGCTCAGATGCAATTGTAGTCAATGTCTAGAAACGAAGAAGAAAGAGAAAATAAAGCAAAAACCGAAGCCGAGGTGGCCATTTTTTGCCGCACTTTGCCATTCGGACATTGCTTTAACCTACGTGAAAACTCATCTAAGTTTGCGCTAATAAAGTCTAACGTATTTACAGAATATGCTATAAAAGGAATGCTGTGGCGCAGGTTCGGGACAATTTGCACATCATAGCGGATATATGTAAGCGGCGTCCTCCGAGACATTAATAAAGCTATCAAAAACAAGTAAGGACGGGACTGTCTTGGGCTGTGCCGAAGACTTCATACCTTTCATGAATGGGGCTGAATAAAAATCTAATCCCATTCGTAATATCCAAATAAAGGGCTGCATAAGATATAAAATATATAGTGAACAGATATACATACCTAATTTGAAGCTTCTAGCCGTTAAGCATTGGGAGAAATTACAGTTTATATTGGGTATATAATATATATACCACCGATCTCTATGGTTTTTTTAGACAACAATATATGCTATATACGCAAGCATTTGGTGAAACTTGAAGCTTCTAGCTGTTAAAATGAGGCAGTGATTACGAAAAGCTTCTTATCTTAACAATCGGTTGTGGGGGATATATGCTATATATACGACCGATGTCATCTATTTTCTCAGACGACACTATGTGCAATATGCGAAAGAATATGGTGAAGTTTGAAGCTTCAATCTGATAAATTGAGGAAGATACGACAAAAATCCTCTTTCTGAAAATTCGGTTGTATGGGGGATATTCGCTATAGAGCCGGCCGATTCCGAGAAATGTCTAATCGAACACCTAAATATACCCGCTCACCAAATTTTATCGAGATATCTCAAAAATTGAGGCACTAGTTTGCATAAAACATACAGACGGACATGGCTAAATCAACTCAGCTCTTCATCCTGATCATTTTGGTATACTAATTGGTGGGTCTATCTATTTTCCTTTAAGGACTTACAATTTTGAGATTCGTGACGATGTTAATATACCATTTAATTTTCATGAAAGGTATTATGATAGGTAGTCGGCTAGGCGCCATGCGCACAACACTTCGACACAGAACGTACTTATTTACATACAACGAAAGTTATACCATTGTTGTTGGCTATATTTTTTGTGAACAGATTTTTGCATAGCTCTCTATCGAGAAACACAATATCTAACCATGAAAATTAGTTGTTGTTTCAAAGTAAGGATTATGCTATTGCTGAATGTTTCAAAACATTTTTAAACCAATTTTTAATATCCATTTATTACACAGTTTTGCGTAAAATTTAAACAATGATTTTGTGGCTTTCTTTCGTGTTTAGGTTGTTGATGTTGTCGAATAGAAAAGCCCGTTCTAGCACTTACTAATTTTTGGCAGCTCCAATCTTTTGGTATGTGCATTTTAGTCCCTTTAACCCACTCGCAAACCTCTCATTGATTTCTCTTATAATTTTACTCCAACAATTCCCAACGAGAGATACGAAATTCCAGACAATCTCAAAACCCTTTCGCTAAGATACCCATTGCACATACTCCATAAGTGGTAAGACTTCTTCTTCCACAAGCAGAATACATAACAAGTGAATATGCAAACCTAAAAAAATATAAAGTGGCGCGAAAAAAGTCTCTAAAGTTCGTGAGGTGAGCAAACTTTCCGAATGAAAGCATGATGATAACTGAAAAAAAAATATTTTTTTTTAGAATTTTGAAGTTGCTTTTCCCGAGACTTGAATCCAGGGCCTTAGATATGGTAGGAGTATGGCGCTACAATCATATTACAGCGGTCGCCTCTCTAATCTATCTGGATATCAAAGCTGGCGGTTTCGAGGAATTGTGAAGCAAAGCAGCTGCCTGATATGTAGTTGAGGAGTAGGAATTGGGGTAAGAGGGGAGTTGAGTGAAAGTTGGAGTGGAGTAAGAGTGAACGTCGGAGTGGGAACGAGAGTGGCAAGTGGTTAGTGGCGTGAAGTGGGAGTGGTAATGAGTAGTGGGAGTGGATAGACGTGAGAGGAGTGGCTGGGACTGGTAGAGGAATGGGGAAAGAAGTGTGAGAAGGAGTGAATAGTGAGCTAGCGAGGAAAAAGGAAAGGCGGATAGAGAGCGATCTCTGAGATAAAAGGGAATGATATATGGGCAATGGAAGAGAAAAGTAGGAGCAGCGTGGGACAGCAGATTGATTTGGAAGAGAAGAAGATCTCCTTACATTCATTCAATTTATATTTTGCTGTTTTTCCTGGAAATAAGCGAAACCACAGTTTATACGCACACAACAAAAAATCTTTTCTAAAACAATAAATTTTTTGTTCAAGAATCTCTTCAAGACAAAAATGACAACAGGCGGAGCTTGCCAAATAGTGGCGTACTCGAAGATGATCTGAGATTACCTTACAACGCTTTTAAACCGCCAGAAGTGTTTTATAAATACATTAAACTCGGGTCATAGCAACATTCGTATAAAGTATCTTGCGGAATACTTTTTTCGAAGGGTGATTGCTAACATAACCTAACCTAGGATCGTTACAGTCAAATATCTGTGTGTACAATTACAGCTTCATCTCAGGGACAGCTGTCGTCCAGCCAGCCTGTCAGATATGTACCATGAACTCATACTTAATCGGGTTTACTGTATGCGCATGTGCGTATATACCAAATTGAAATATATCAGATTTACAATGTTGGCTTGGGGCGTTTAAAATATTGTATTTTCACCATATTTTAGTCTCTCACCCAGTGTTATGACTGCAAAGCATGCTGGTTTGTGGTTAGCGGATGCGTTACGCTGGGCTGTGGCCGTACAGCCAATTTGTAATAGGCTCCACTATAAAGCTATTCGTTAGCATACGACTCAGTTCATATCAGATGCTCAACTTCACCAGTATATCGCGTTTTGAAATCATTTGCCTCAATTTGTTTGTTTTTGATTAGTACCTTTGCCTGTGGGGTGTGTGTGTGTGCTTTAGATTAGGATGTTGGTATGCCGCATCTGTTGTAAAGTCTAAATTTGTGATATTCTCCTAGCGGAAAATACAATCACTATCGGTTTATTTGCGATGTAGTTGGTTAGTGGTTCGCGTAGCAGGAGGGAGGGAGGCGGTTTCGGAGGTTGAACAGTGGTGGAATGAAAATAAAGTGTCATTCAGCGATTTTTGGATCATAACTCTACTAAATAGCCTTCACATTTTGAATGATTTAGGAATATGAGAACGTGAAACGATTTCAATTCAATAAAAGTTAAAAGTGCAATTTCGAACCCTTAAATTGTGATAGGGCTTTTATTGAATTTGTCAGTCTCTATTGATAAAATATGAGGGATTTCGAAGTTGTTCACAAAAAGTAGACTTTTTGATTTTTCTAATAGCCTTATTCGTTAAGCTAAGTCAGCATACAAAACGTGAATTTCAAACAACCATCATCTGCCTGAAGACTTATTAATCGTTGTCCTGTGATAACAAATGTTATTCAATATGCCCATGGTATGAAAAAGATGGCAGTCATGAACTGTTGCTGCTGTGGTAGCGATAAAGACACTCCCCAAAGTTTTAAGGAGTGTTATCGATGTGATGCTCGTTGCCGGATATAAATTCTGGACGTTACGGCAGCAAGCAACATCAAGTTACAAGCCTGACCATCTCGGGACCACATTTAATATTTTAGGCCATCCCGCGTGCCACACACTTGTTTTATAAGGAGGTCGCCAGAGCTTCGGCTGCCAAAGTAACAGGATTTTGCACGGCTAGGTGAGGTGACAATTGAATTGGAGAAACTTTAAATTGCGCTGGCATCCCCTTGACAGAGTTGCGCAAACAAACCCCTTGAATCAAGTGGCTATTTTAGTCTCCTCCTACGACAAGCTTAACTGCTGCGGATGTATTTCAAGCCAACTGAGGGTACCGTTCAGGGACTTGTCTGTATACCTTGATATATCATGTTAGGCACAAATGAGATATCCCAAACATGACTTGTGTAGTCAACATTCATTCACGTTAAGCAGTGCGGTAGCGTTTGCTGCAGAAAATTCTGAGAGAATATAAAACAAAAATGCAGACTCGACAGATGTTGATCTGTCAATTTTGGTCTTTTGTATGAGATTAAGAAGCTTTTATGTTTTAGTCCCCTCACTCTCTTTTTGATCTTTTTATTCCCCTTCCTCTCACTGCGTCTCGTTCACCCACCTTGGTTTGCTCTCCTTTCCTCTTCCTCTCTGTCTCCATATCTCTCTACAGCTCCCTCTCTTTATCCCTACTCCGCTCGCTCTATCTTTATCTCACTGTTTTCGCGTCACTCTTTCTTTTTAAACAAACTTAGGCAAATCCGTTCCTGGAAAATAGTTATCAGGATGCCAATATATATACCTGTCCTTTTTCCCACATGGTGACTACTGCCACAAGGTTAAAAGTCCTGAAATTGGGCAACATTCAGGACTATAGGTGTTTCTTTAATCTTCGCGTGATTGCCGTCGGATCTATGAGCGCTGAGTTCAGACACCTTCTCTTTAAAATATAGCCATGGATTCTGTATCAGCGTCATACATAACAAACCTTTCCTAGAGGTAAGCAGGAGCTCAACTGAAGCTTATTTTGGGTGCTATTGATTTATCTGAAAGATTCGCAGCAGCATTTTTTCACCCCGATCTCTCCCTAATTTTTCCCACGAGTTCATCTTATGACGCTCATTCGAACTATTGGGTCGCTTTTTAGCGTCCCTGCCCATTGCGTCCATGATTTTTATCCTTAAGACTTCTCTTCCTGTGGCGTAGACAAGTACTGCCATCCCGCAGGAGTTTTCGCAAGTCTAGAAGTGTCTTTATATTCATTGCCGGTACAATACTCGAGCTTGGATGCTCTATGTTTTTCTTATTGTTCTATCCACCACCTTAAACGGTTACCTAATGCCCTGTATCGAAGAAGTCATTGTAAGGTCGCATTGTTGTTGCACCTTATTAACTTACCCCATTGTATATCCCTGCACTACAAGTTTAATGAATACCTCCGAAACTGGTGCTAATCGGTGTAGAGAAGTACAGTTGGTAGCCACACTTGTACCCTAATACACCGCTTTAGTCTGAGCTATATGTATTTAATTCATTTTTCAAAGGCAGCAACTATTCAGAATCACCTCCGACTAACCGGCTAAGAACCCGTCTTACGGTCTACAGAGGGGGTTAATTGCCATTTAGGTTGTTCTCATAAAGTTAAAATGCCAGCTGAAAGCATGAAAAGGGTCAGGATTAGAACTGGCACCGTCTTTTATGCAATAGTTCTGCGCTAGTTCGGAACTATTGTGATTCGCTCCAGGGATCGTGCTGACTCACTACCATAGCTGTGTATTCGGTCGTTCCGTATCAATCAGATCAGCAGTCTCTCTCTATGATCTTCACCTTTGGCAGTCATGCGACCATACGAGCTTTACTGTCTTTTATCGTATTTTTATCCCTGGTAAATTTTCTGGCGGACAAACGAGTGGTAGCTTTAACATCATTTAAATGTCCGAGTAAGCTGTCGGTAGTCTCCTAGTAATGTTACTTTAGGTTTATATCAATCACTTCTCTCTTCTTGGCTTACTAGTACAATTTTCCACCCCTTTCCTATTCAACAACCTTCGTCGTACAAGTTTCTCGCTACAGTGAGTTCCCTTTTCTCTGCTCTGCTTTCAAAATTGAGAGGTTTAAGTCTTGTCATCGCGGCTAGCTTGGTCAAGGTCCTAGGAAAAGTGCGTTTCCCTCCCTCTTCGACGCTTAAAAGTCGGCTTTTTGTCTTCAGTCGATTACGGTTTTTTTTTGTTCCCACCGGAACCTCTTCCTTCTCAAAGAATTTACAAATCGGGCGCCCATTACCAAATTTTTCTGTTGCTGTAAGTTTATCAGATAGAGCGTTCAAGCGCTAAACAATTCCTTTTAACTGTCTCGTTCCAATTTTAACTATATTCCTTTTTTCAGGCTCGCAGAATCCTACCGCTTACACGCTGAGCTCACTACCTCTACGCTACTATCTCTCCACAAGTGCGATGTATGTGTTATTTTCTGTCTAAGCAAGCCATTTTCGCTATCTCATCATTATCTCATCGTTCCGATTATAAATTTTTTGAGTGGCCTAGTTGTATACTTATGGTGTTCACTGGAGAGGAAACTGTTATCAACTGCTTACTAATGAAAGGGATAACAGGAGTTGGATCAATGAACAGTCTTCGACTGCGGGCGGAATCCGCGGAAAGGTCGCGAAACACTGGTGCATGGTGTACCGGTTGACGTAAAACTTACGGTTGCTGGTGGAATTGGTAAACAGCGTATCATTTGACGTACCTTATGGGTTAATCGATTCCCATGTAATCGAATCCCATGATACCCGGGAAATCGCAGATGATTGATCGGTGGATGTGGATTGCCAAGCAACCGGTGGTTGGTGAAACCAATGTTAAGCGCGTCGCACCTGACAAATGGGTGGATGTCGGTGGATAGAATTGGTGCATTGAGGATCCGCAAATGTCGAATCGGTTAGTCGATATCCAAGCAACCGGCAGGTGATTAAATCGTTGTCTGGCGAGTCTTAGCTGACGAATCGGTGAATGTCGGTAGACAAGACTATGAATCGGCAATGCGCAGATGGCGAAACCGCTTGATCGATTTCCAGGTAAACAGCGGTTGGTGAAATCAATGCCCAGCCAGTCGCAACTAACGGTGGTCATAGTCGGATTTCGCCCATTTTTAATACCAAGATAAAGTGAGTTCAGATAAGTACGTGAACTAAGTTTAGTACTACCAAGTTTCATCGCTTTATCCGTCTTTGGTAATGAATAATCGCACTTTTTCGGTTTTTCGAAATTTTCGATATCGAAAAAGTGGGCGTGGTTATAGTCCGATTTCCTTCATTTTAAGATAGCGTTCTGTGATGAGTGCCCACGAACTTACATACCAAATAAATTTACTCAAGTTATCGTGTTCACGGACAGACGGACGGACATGGCTAAATGTATTTCTTTTTCACCCAGATCATTTTGATATATAGAAGTGAATATCTATCTCGATTAGTTTATGCCGTTACGGGGTACCGTTATGTGAACAAAATTAATTTACTTTGTGAGCTCTGCTCAGCTGAGTATAAAATGGCACTGATGATGGCGCAACGCCGAAACCGGTTTGTCTCCAAACCAAATTTGACAATGGATGACGGAAAATTCTTCCAATTGTTGTGTTTCCTTCCCTCCCCTTTATTCCATTGCATACATTTTAACGTGTTTATTTCTTTAAAAGCTTACATAGTGAATTCTCAGTCCTTTTAGTCTTATCAAAACTAATTCGTAAAGCTTATCACAAAAATTAATTAAAATACACACCAACGCGCAAATTTAAACTTAATTTTAGCTCACATATACTCGAATAAATAATTCAGTACATTCATTTACTGCTGAATTTAACAGCATCTTACCCCATCCCCCTTTTAACGCTATTATTATACCAGACAACTTCCTTTGTTACTTCCTTCTTTTTGTTTATCTCTTTGCGCTCGTTGTCGTCGTCAGTAGTCATAGTGTGGCCATCCTTTGAGCTCATTGTAAAGTCTCGTACCCGGGCAGTCGGCAGCCTTCACTTGCCGATGACCCAAACAGTATGTAGTTCCGTTGTATATGACCCATATTTATGCCATACATTATGAGCTGCTGCCATTTATTAAAGACAGGACGTGACGGTAGGATGACTATTGTGCGAGTAGAAATAAAGAGAAGAAATGCATATGAAGGAGAGAGAGAAGCCAAATGAGATTTAACACATTAACTACTATTAATTGCACAATGTACTCGTATCTTAATTAAGTGATTTAATAATGCTTCAACATTTTATTCTATCAAATTGAAATTTTTATAACCTTTGGTGGTAGAATATAGGCAACCCTATATCGTATTTTCCAAGCCGACCATGTAACCGACGGGACAATTTTGTCCATTGCGTAACAAATCACGCCAACGTGATTCGTGATAACCCACGCCAATCGGGAGGACCAAGAGCGCTCAAGTCTTTCCCCACCTGTACCTTCCAACTCAGTGGGGGTTTACCCCTTCTTCTTTCGTATACGGCTACCGACAGAACACTTTCTAAGTCGGGTCTTCTTCCATTCTAAAATATGATATGGTCGGCTTCCAATTCTGGTGAAAGTTAAAATTACAAGTAAAATGAGATATCACTCTCCTTCAAAGAGGGAATCGTTGGATCTGCTCTTAATAACTTTTTTAATAGTTTTGGTATACATTTTAGGATACCATTTCGAAATTTTTCTTACATACAATCCTAGGTATAGCTCAAGATAAGACCTTGAGCTTGGGTAGCAAAGGTTTTGCTAGTGCAATCTATAGCTTTTCCAACTAAACTGTCAAATGTCATCTCTCTTGGCGAGTCCTGTCTATCTAACAGGCGAGGATACAGCTACAATAACTTCCACATAGAAGAGGGGATTGGATGACCTAGCATCTACAACTTGACCACATCAAATTTTCTGTAATGAACGGGCTAGTACTTTTATTACACTATTTTCTCGTGCGTACTAGATCAATCTCCGGAAAGGGCCATCTTCATCGATAAAACTTGCCAAAACCTTCAAGCAGTCGCCTTATCGCTACAAGAAGAAGAAGAATAAGAAGAACTTAAAAAGATCTGATCATAAGCTATTTTCCCAAAGCTCTGCGTAAAACTGGACAGCAGAATGTAACCTCTCCATCCGGGAAGCAGCTGTAGCAAAAGGCGATATCCAGTACGCTGTGTGGCATCGCATGAACTTCCACTGAACACTGCCATATCGCATACCTATGTAGATCAATACGAAGTTAACTCAAAAATTTGAAATTTCGTTACTGTGAGTATCTCCAGACTTCCCAGTTGAATGCCTATCGAACTTTATACTCGATTTATTAATACCTCCAGTCAGTTACTCGCGTTTCTGAACATTGAGTTTTTTAGAGTTGATCTCGCTAACCTCTATTGTTTACTCAGCTGATTCGATGTCAATATGTCAAATAGATCACTAGAGGCGGAGTCGGATTTACAAGTACCTTTTCATACAAAAAGATCTATGTGGCTGCTGCCTGTTATGTTTCTGAGCCACGTGATTCAATATAATATTAATATTTATCCCAGAAAAAGCTGAAGACGATCGTTCTTAGGCTTTTCCAGAGGGCACTACTTTGGACCCAGAAATAAGAAATTCTGCAATCATCACAGCTTAGATGGCCTCAGTTGAAAACATTCCCATGATCGGACTACTTGGGGCTTACTTCGAGTTGGTGACAGTCTATGGTAGCAGCACTGGAACAGCATCCAATTCTCCGCATTGGTATTAGCGACACCGCCTGGTTAGAAGATGCTACAGTGATTGGGACAATTTTAGCTTTCAGTTTAAATCAAGCTCCTGTCGTCTGTGCTCGTCCTGCGCTTGCCAGGCTAAGACTCCAGCTATAGGAGTGATATAGCTGTCAGATCTGGAAGCAGCAAGTGGCTTAAGTCCTAGCAAGTTTCTAGTATTTGCCAAGAGGACAGAGTTATTTTATAACATAGGTCCTGGGTTTTGATAGGAGTTTTCAGTTTGGTCGTTAAAACAAACTTCTGGTTGCACTACGGACTCACTCTGTCTATGTGAGGTCCTCATGGACCGGCCATTTTAACCTAACCTAAAACCACCCGGTATAGCTTCGAACCATTCGTGTACCATTAAAAAGTCCACTACCTCATTACTTACTTTCCCCTCTTCCCACTCTAGGAAATGACTGTTCTGAAACTTGTACAAGGGTCAGTTGTTAGCACATAATTAGTCATAATTAAGTCTGCCAATTCCTCTGTCGAATTCCTTTCGATGTATGTCGTGATTAGAGCTCAATTACCACCTATTGAAGAGAAAGAGCGTAATTTACCTCTCGAAGCGAGGGATCGCAGATGATGTGCAAGTCTAACTAAGGCCTCAGCTACTAGGGAGGCAATATTGTCTGATTTCGAGGACGAAATTGAAGTAGAAAGAAAGAAAAGGAGGTCAAAAGAAAGGAAAGATTAGAGGTCAAAAATGTATTCTGAACTGAAACTGATGTCGTGCTCTCAATATCGGTTTGTTATAGATGAGTTGTGGGCGTGTTTATCATTTCTCATCGACGAATCATCGGCTTATCATGGTGAAGCCTAACCTGAAACCTGATGGCGTGTCATCAATTTGTTATGAGAGTGACTAAGCTTTGTTATCTATAATTCATCGGTGTATTATCGACAAGTAATGGGCGTGTTTACCTTTTCTCAACGACGACTTATGGGTTTCTGATGGGTTTGTCATCGACGAGGTATTAGTTTGTTATCGAAGTGTGCTATCGCTGACGACAGTTATCAAAAATGTACCTATTTTTACCGACGGGTTACCGGGTTTTTTATTGATTATTTATCGAAAGGTTATCAGTTGGTTGTCAAAAAGTTGTCGATTTCATATCAAAAATTTATCGATATCTTATCGAAAAGTTATAGGTTTGCTATCGAAATGTTATTGATTTATTATTGAGCAATTATCAATAATTTATCTAAAAGGTAGATATAAGTTATTAAAAATGTATCGATTTTGATATCGAAAAATTATCGATTCGCTGTCGACTTGTTATCAAAAAAGTATCCATTGATATTAAAAAATGTATGGATCGCATATCGGAGTGTTACCAATTTGTCATGGCTGGTAATCGACGAATCATCGGTTTGTTATGAAACATATACTGATGAAACTTCTTTAATTGTGGTTCTATTGTGGTTTAGCTTCAACCCCTCGAGCACTAGTTAACTTAAAAACTTAAGTTTTATATTTTTGTTGTTGCGGTTGTAGCAGTACTAAAGTGCGATCACTCACTAATTGTAATCAATATCCACTAACGGAAGTCCGAGGAAACTTGCCTTTTCAACGGGTTGGACCAGAGAGATTAAAAAGATGGTAAGTGTCATGAAAGCACACATTACAAGCGAGGTATACATTGGTTATGTCCAGGTTGCTTCTGGATGTAAGAGTTTAACATATTACAGTATCCAGATCGAAGTTGAGCTAAAGTGACGCGCATCTCCCTGGAGAGGTGCTTTCCTCAACTGCGAGCTTAGGGTATTTGTCTTTAATAACGGGTTTCACCAGGCCAGATGTAAGTAACGATGCATCTGACTGCCGCCATAGCCTCCAACAGTGCCCCTGCCCTGCTAGTTCGTCTGCCTTCTCGTTGCCCTCAATGTTCCCTCACCCTGTCGCTCCTCCAGTTACCTCTTAAGGGGAGTTAATCGATGACGTCTGTCAAACCTTAGTGAAGACGTATGATAATCAGATGAAGGAGCCGCCTCCTGAGCCATACTGCCTCGAGTTCAAGCAGTTAGACTCACGAAGTCTTACTGCCGAAAAAGCTGCCGATTCACGTAAGTGAAGGTCCAGACGTAGCTGGTTTAGGATCACATTTAGTGTGTTGGTTAGACATGACCTTAGTGCACCTGTTACCCCTTCGAGGGCTGCCCGCTGTACTCTATCCATCTTCTTTATGTTGTACTGTTTTCCATATCCGGCCACCAAGCTATGGCTCCGTATGTTAGTATGGATCTGATGACTGCCGTATATAGCCACATCACGAATTTGCGTTTTAGACCCCACTTTCGGCTGACGATTCTCCTACACGAATGAGGTATAAAAGCATTTTCAAACATAATATGCTCGATATTCGATTTCCAGCTGAGCTTGCTGTCTATTTCGACGCCCAGAGACTTGACTATCGTAGACGGTGCGAGGGCAAAACCACTTAGAGAGGGAAGACGAAACTGTGGTATTTTGTTCTTGTTAGTACGTTTACGAGTACCTCGTATACATAATTGGTGCGTACATGCAACCACATATTTCCATTAAACTTCGAATGTGAATACGTAAACCAAATTTATGTCAAATGATTTCTCAAGTCACACTACGTCATATAACTCCGCCTTCATAAATGTGAATGCCACAAACACATTTCAAAAAGTAACTAATTTCACACGTTACCTCTTCCTACATATTTTCACACTCCCAAACCTTCAACACCAAATTTGGCACACTACCTTTTCCAATGTCAATTTCCTACCACTCACATGTCCAATCACCAATTAGTGCTATGGATAAACTCCGTACATTGTAGCTGAACGCATATGCGCCTATTACATTAAAATCGCACCCCTCACAAATCTCAGCCTGTTTGTCACCGATTAGGAAATTGTAACCGATGTCATCTCTACCTTGCATTTCTTGAAGCGTATGTTGTATTAAGCTACTCCAGCAAGTTTTGTGCTGTGTGCGACTTGCATTGCTTGCTGGTGTTGCGGTATGATGAATGATCTCATGCGATACACCAACTAAAAGTGGTGAAATGTGTGTTGGGTTGTATAGTGTAGTGGTGTGGCCGCCTGCCAAGCGCTGTGTGACGTCCATTTCAAATACAATTTCGTGTTGCTGCTAATGCTGTTTGTGGTAGTGTTGTTGTTGTTGTGTCACACTTTCTCATTTGCGGTCGTGTGAGGTTGATGATATTTTCATGTTGGTGGTCGCAGTTGGTGCAGATAGAATGAAAGAAAAAAAGTTATGCGATGGAAACTGGTGTTGAAAGTTTTTAGTGGGTTTTATGGCGCAAAGAGCAAATGGATTAATGAAATTTCTGGCATGATATTTTGACAAACTAAGAATATTTTGACGAACTACTCAAATACGTTTATCAAATTGCATGGTATATGCTTGAAAACCTCTGAGGAGCAAACGCCAGGTACCGCCATTTATTCTTTCATAAAATTCGAGGACATTTCTGTGTCGAAATGGTCAGGCTATGAGTCGCTTGTCTAGCTATTTCAGACCTAGTTCAAAATCACGGAAAATGTGTTCCGTCGAAGTGATCTGAAGTTTGGTCTTGTCACAATGCTGCTGCTGTACACACACAGTCATTAGGTCCTTTTATTTTGCGCATTGTATATTGTCACCAGCATTGAAAGAAACTGCAGTATCCACAGAAGATTGCATGGCAGCCGCATTGCTTACACGGCATATAACCTTCACAGATGAGTTTGCGCTTAGAGTTGCACAAGATCGACCAAGCAGGAAAGTCGCAAGGCTGTAAAGTGCAAAGATCGTGGTAGTGCTTACAAATTTGGACTAACAAAGTAACTCCTACCATTAAAAGAAAAGACTGTACGCTATTAATAAGTATCTGACTAGACACTGCTTTTGGCGTCCCACTCATTTGTTCTTCTTAGTCAAAGCAGATGTAGCAAGTGCGGGTCGAAGGAGGTTATGATCGAGCACGTTTTTGTGCAAGTGGATGAGTTTTCACTGAGAGCTTTTCATGCAGAAATACACCCGGAGCGCTTGCCAAACCACTGCCGAGGGGCGACCCCGCTTAGAAAAATTTTCTTCTAATTGAAAAACCTTATTTCTAAAATTTTGATGTGTTTGTTGGGGTGTGAACCCAGGGCATACGGTGTGGTAGGCGGAGCACGCTACCATCACACCACGGTGGCCGCCAAAAGTCTCTAGGAAGATATTTCGCATCGTTAGGATAGTTAGGCGGTCTTGCTTAGGAACTTTCGATAGCTTGACTCGCAAACATTTTTATCCGCTACGGATTCTGCTCTCAAAAATATAGTAAAAGCGAAGAATCGCTCGTCTTTCGTCTACTACTGACAGTTTTCACAGTTGATACGCGCCATTCTCGAAGCATCTCTGTCCAGTGATAATGCCCGAAAGAAGGGAATCTCTCTACCCATTTGCTAGTTTGTGAAAAACGCGTCATCTCTTTTCTACCCAGTTATGGTTATAAGAAATTCGAATCCTTAAGATGACTCCGCTTGATCCACAACAACTTCATTGACCTTATAATGTAAACATTGATCTTCCTCAAGAGGAAACCTGTGATCGGACGGTGCATTTGTATCCTTTTCGCAACCTTTCATGTCCATCTCATTAGCTAAACTATATTCTTCAGTTAGATTTGCCTGCGAGCCCATAAAAGGATAACATTGAAGCATCTATCGACGCCAGCAACACATGTCACCTGCGTGCGGTATCCATAAGTTTAAGGTTGTCAAGCTAGCTGAGCGTCTTCGAGAGCTAACAGCTATAAAGACTACTGTCGGATGCGACATTCATACGTATTTATTGCGACAGTCAAGCAGCAATCAAAGCCCTTCAAAGCAAGATTGTTAGAAAATTTAGAGGCAAGGTATTATTTAGATCTTTGAGTCTGATGTGGATACCGTTGTCCCCCAGTCGTTCTTCAAATGATCTTAAAGCTTTTTGCTTATTACCTTACATATTAAATATCCTTCACTCCCACTCCCACTTCCACCTCCATCCCATTATCACTCCCATTCTCACTCATACTTCCACTTTCACTGCCCAACTCACTCCAACTTCCACTCCCACTGCCACTCTGAACCGACGGCAAAGCCCCACTCCCACCACTTCCCTGCTCAGACCCCCACTCCTTCTCCCTCCGACTTCCACTATTTCCCTACTATTTTTTCCAATGCTACTCAAGTTTTTTTTACAAACTACACTAAACCTTAAATCTTCTACTATAAATCACTTTGATTTAAAACCTTAACTTCTTCCTTTCACACTCCAGAGGCCTTTCGTTTTTATGCATGTCTAACTTAGCATTCAGCGAGTGCGCATATTTAAGTACGACAGAATACGCGGAAAGAAGCACATCAATCACAGCACATACACCAAAAAGTCAAAATGTCGAAGATTGATTAATTCAGTCTGACAGCCGGTGAAATTGTATGTGAAACACATTTTTTAAATGCAAATTACAGCAGGAAAAAAATTCCTTTCTAAATTTGTTGGCTCGACATAACCGGCAATCAGTAGAGGACGTAGTCTAAAAAACCACCAATCATATAATGGAATGATATTGAAGTGGCCGAGTTTGTCATGCATGAAATGTGCTTCGCAGCAGTTTAGAGTATCTTATTTGGCTTATTGGTTTGCTCGCTTAGTTGTTTTGATATTTGACGTGAATCTTAGAAAATGGAGGCATTTAAAAACTGCGGCAATCAGCAAAATGAACATATCCGAATAAGTCAGCGGCAATGAAATTCGAAATGCGTGAGAATTGAAGTTCTAAAATTATAAGCATGAGTTTTGAGGTTTAAACAGTTAAATAATGCCCGTCAAGGACAGGCAATTTTTTGGCAGCATCAATCGAAATGAAAAGTTCGTCCTGGTTCTGTGTAACACCAAAATTTCAGAATATATATCGTGGGTTCCATAGAAGACTAACACGTTTCAATTCCCATGGAAGAATAGCACAATTCGTTGTTTGTGTGGAAAACTAACACTTACAACTGTTCGCGTGGAAGACACACAGATTTAAACACTTTTTTAAACGAATTGTTTTCTGACTTTGAAATATCGTTAGCTTAATGTGAAAATGTGCTAAGTAAACTTTTACGAATTTTACAGGAGACGAAAAAAATGAATAATTTTTTAAATAATCTTTTTATACTCAGCTGAGCAGAGCTCACAGATTATATTAACTTTGTTCGTATAACGGTAATCCGTAACGGCATAAACTAATCGAGATAGATATAGACTTCTATATATCAAAATGATCTGGGCGAAAAAAGAAATTCATTTAGCCATGTCCATCCGTCCGTCCGTCCGTCCGTCCGTAAACACGATAACTTGAGTAAATTTTGAGGTATCTTGATAAAATTTGGTATGTAGGTTCCTGGGTACCCATCTCAGATCGCTATTTAAAATGAACGAAATCGGACTATAACCACGCCCACTTTTTCGATATCGAAAATTTCGAAAAACCGAAAAAAGTGCGATAATTCATTACCAAAGACGGCTAAAGGATGAAACTTGGTAGAAAATTAGTAAAATTTTGGACAATAGGCGTGGCACCGCCCACTTTAAAAGAAGGTGATTTCAAAGTTTTGCAAGCTGTAATTTGGCAGTCGTTGAAGATATCATGATGAAATTTGGCAGGAACGTTACTCCTATTACGATATGTGTTCTAAGGAAAAATTAGCAAAATCGGATTACGAACACGCCCACTTAAAAAAAATTTCTCTTAAGTCAAATTTTAACAAAAAATTGAATATCTTTACAGTATATAAGTTATGAATTTTTTGGCGACCTGTTATCTTTAAATATGTATATATAGCTGGCTTTAGGTCCGCATATATATAAGTAAATTATGTCAACATTCAACTCCAGTAATGATATGGTGCAAAAAAAATACAAAACTAAAAGAAAATTTCAAAATGGGCGTGGCTCCACCCTTTTTCATTAATTCGTCTAGAATACTTTTTAATGCCATAAATTGAACAAAAAATTACCAATCCGTTTTGAAATTTTGTAGGGGCATAGATTTTATGACGTTAACTGTTTTCTGTGAAAATGCGCGAAATCGGTTGAAGCCACGCCCAGTTTTTATATCGACATATCTTTACTAAACTTAGTTCACGTACTTATCTGAACTCATGAACATGACGGAAATCCGACTATGACCACGCCCACTTTTTCGATATCGAAAATTACGAAAATGAAAAAAATCCCATAATTCTATACCAAATATGAGAAAAAAGGGATGAAACATGGTAATTGGATTGGTTTATGACGCAAAATATAACTTTAGAAAAAATTTTGTAAAATGGTGTGACACTACCATATTAAAAAGAAGAAAATGACAAAAGTTCTGCAGGGCGAAATCAAACGACCTTGGAATATTGGAAGGAATACTGTTTCTGGTATTACATATATAAATAAATTAACGGTACCCGACAGATGATGTTCTGGGTCACCTTGGTCCACATTTTGGTCGATATCTCGAAAACGCCTTCACATATAAAACTAATGGTCACTCCCTTTTAAAACCCTCTTAATACCTTTAGTTGATACCCATATCGTACAACACATATTCTAGAGTCACCCCTGGTCCACCTTTATGGCGCGATATCCTGAAATGGCGTCCACCTATAGAACTATGGGCCACTCCCTTTTAAAATACTCTTAATACCTTCCATTTGAAACCCATGTCATACAAACACTATTCCAGGGTTACCCTAGGTTAATTTTGCTAAATGGTGATTTTCCCTTATTTTGTTGCAATGGTTGTGTTCAGTAGACGTAACACCTGTGACTTTAAGGACCCTATGACGTTGAAGGTACTTTATATATCCTTGGTCAGAAGTGGTCTTGAATATTGCTCAATAATATGAAATCTTTTCTATGAATTGAGGAAGTTCAAATTTTACGTATGCTTCTCTGCCCAGACGGTCTTCCGTCATATACCAGCAAGCACAAATTGCTTGGTCTTCAGGCTTTGCGTGACAAAAGAACTTTTATCTCACTCATGCTTGCCTATAATGTAATCAACGAATTGCTCTGATTTATCTAATTTGTTCATTCCATATATTCCACTGCGTGATCTTGGCATAATAGATTATTTATCGAAATAAAATCATAAAACGAATTATGATATGAATGAACCTATAACTAGGACTATAATCTTAATACCAGCTTATATAAGTTTAAGCTTGAATTGTTTCTCCTCCTGTAAAATATGTTACATTATCGAAGTCTGTATAATGCCCCGTATCTTACAATGGGCTGACATGGCCGTCTTATTTTCTGAATAGTTGTTTCTTAACTTAATATTAGATCTGTGAGCGGAAATCCTTGTCTTGAGTTTTAATTTTGTTGTCCCCACATATACCTTGTCGCATACGTGGGACCCGTCACCATTACACGGAATTCTATAAACAACGTCGGATTTCTCATGCTTTGGTATTTTATCTTTTGTACTGCTGTAGACCTTTCTAAGAGTGTGATTATATGTCGTTGCTATTTGGTATTTTTCCCGATTGTAAAGATTTGAGTATTTTATTCGGTTCGTTACGCCCGGCACATGTGCTACTGACTTATATATTTTATCTCCCGAAGTTTGTCTAATTTTATCATTGTTCAACCTGATCACGAAATTTCTGAGCAATTTGTTGATTATCTTTATGGGGAATTCATTATTCTCAGAGTTTCTTTGACAATGTCGATATTCTTCTTGCGAAAAATCTTGTCACTTATTGAGAGAACTCTTCTTATGAAGTTACTCGCCGTATTTATATAGTTCCATTTTCGTGTTTTGAGTTAAAGTTTATGAGTCTACCTGATGCGGTCGGCTTCTTATACCAGTCAATAAGCAGCTTGTTATTCTTCCTTATAACAAGTGTATCCAAGAATGGTATTTTTCCATCCTTTTCTAATTCTATTGTGAATTTTATTGATTTGTTGTAGCTATTAAGATTCTTAAGCATATTTTCCACCTCCTCTGTTTTAACAACCGCAAGCAAGTCATCCACGTACTTAGTTAGTAAGCGGGGTTTGTTGGTGGATCCATTACGAATTTGGATAATAGTTCCTCCATTACTATATCCGCTACGACAGGTGCTGCTGGCGATCACATGGGCATCCCTGAACGCTGTTCATATGTTTTATCATTGTATTTGCAATATCGGTTCTCTTTAATGCAAAACTTGATAATTGTTATAAATAGTTCCTTTGGTATACGTGTGTGTCTTTTATATCATTCCACTTAGAGGAAATTATCTCCAAGGCCAATTCTACTGGAATGCTCGGAATAAAGAAATCACATCAAATGACACTAAAGTCTCATCATCATGAATAAATGTCTCTTTTATTTTGTTCCTAAACTCAATAGAGTCTTTAACGTTATACTTGGAGATGTTTGTTATATTCTTAAGTATGTTTACTACATATTTGCATAAATTGTAGAACGGCGAGTTTATGGACGAGCAAATCGGTTGGAGAGGTACCCCTTTTTTATGGATTTTTGGCAAACCATATATTCGTGGAGGGTTTGCACTTTGCAGACCAGATGATTCTTTTCCCTTAAATCAATTATACTCAGATTGAACATTTTTGGACTAACTCGTTATTCTTTTCTGGAGTTTGCTAGTAGAATCACGCTTCAAAACTCTATAGGTTGAAATATTATTAACTATTGTTTGCAAATTTTTGTGGTATTCAGATTTATCCATCGCTACTGTTACATTACCCTTATCGGCAGTAAGTATTAAAATATCTTTATTTCTTTTAAGAAACTTTCTTGTGGAATGTAGGGTATTTTGTATAAATTTATCTCGCGCTGACAAGGTATTCTTATTAAGATGATCGTGTATGAGCTTTGTAAAATTGCTTCTTCCTATTTTTAAAAAATTTAGACTGAATAAATTAAATTGATATTATTGACAGGTTGACTTAGCACATTCTTTTTAACAGGTGACGACTTAGCACATTTACACATCATTGCCCACAGCAGCTAAAAATGAAAAATAAAAATTTTTTTTTGTGATCGATTTATTTTGAATTCAGTTTAAAAACTGCATTAAAATACAATGTTTCAAAAAAAGTGACTTAGCACATTTTCACATTAAGCTGGCGATATTTAGGTTTCATTTTTTTGATTTTCACATTTGCAGTGGTTCCATGGATATCTGGCATGACTTTCCAAACAGTCTAAAGCTGACTATTCGGGGTTCGGCGACCACCGTGGTGTGATGGTAGCGTGCTCCGCCTATCACACCGTATGCCCTTGGTTCACACCCCGGCAAAGCAACATCAAAATTTTAGAAATAAGGTTTTTCAATTAGAAGGAAATTTTTCTAAGCGGGGTCGACCCCTCGGCAGTTTTGGCAAGCGCTCCGAGTGTATTTCTGCCATGAAAAGCTCTCAGTGAAAACTCATCTGCCTTGCAGATGCCGTTCGGAGTCGGCATAAAACATGTAAGTCCCGTCCGGCCAATTTGTATGGAAATCTCTTCGGAGGTTATCGCGCCTTACATTTATTTATTATTCGGGGTTCCGTGAAATACGCAACTATTAATTAGTTTGTTTTAAGCAATTGAAAGTTTTTTTTTCTGTGGGACACGTTTACGTACAGTTTCAGGCAAAAGTCTGCATACACCCCCTATTTCCGCTGAATTGAAAGACTAATAACCTATCTGAGAAATGTGCTTACAAACTAAAAAGTATCCTTACATTTATATAAAATAGCGAAGTTATGGGAAATAAACGTTTAAAAACCACGTTGTTAACGCCTACATACATATTTCACACAAATAACCTGGTTCTAGTATGAACAACTTGACGTTACACTAAAAAAATTATTTCTTAGTATTTAGTCGATCATCGTTAGCATAAGGCCAGCTTGAAGCCATAGTGACATCGAGGCTATTAAGTTTCTTAACTCTGCAGGTGTTATTGTGCTCCAAGCTTCTGTGATGTGTTCTTTGAGAATAGCAGCACTAGAAACCTGGTTTTTTCTTATTTTCCGTTCCAAAATTTCCCAGACATGGTCAAATCCTTTAAAAAATGGTATTTAGGGTGGTATATTTAACTGTTTTGAAGCATAGTTAAGCAGCCAATCCTTAACAATATGTGTCATGTGTTTTGGATTGTTGTCCTGTTGAAATATCCAACCTGACAGCGAGCTACAATTTAAGCCAGCGATGGTTTTAAAATATGTTTCAATAAAGACTTGTATCTAAAACGATCTTACCCTCAATAAATGTACTCTACCAACTCCAGATCTCGCCACAACTTTCCAAACAATAACACTGCCATGGTGGTGGCTTCACAGTTGATACCAAATTCTTCGAATCAAGTGCAGTATTTCTCTTCCTCTACACTTTTGTTCTTCCAATGCTACCGAAAATATGGAACTATGACTCATCGGTAAATCAAAATTTTTGCCAAAATACATCTTCTTTTTCCTGTGTGTTTACGCGAACTCCAAGCGTAGTTTACGGGTTTTTTTTACAAAAAAGGTGGTTCTGCTGTTAAAGCCGTCCTTGTTCATGATCTTTGTACTGTTTTTGGATGGACAAATTGACAGATTTGCTTGCCATATCTTTGGCTCACATTTTGTTAGATGTTAGAAAAGTTACCAACGAGTGGGGAAAATAATTTTACTTGCAAAGTGTGCTGCAGCCTTAGCCAAAGCAAATTTCAATTCTTCTTCTTATGTTTTGCTTGACACAAAAGTTGCAAGTTGGCTACTTCTTCATGTCAGACGGCGCCAGTGTCACTCAATCTATCGTTCTCCATAAAAATACGTGCAATCTACTCATAATGCATAAGATTGAGTTAAACGCATCTATTTGAAAAACTGCTAATGTGACGGGGTTTTAGTTGCTTTATGCTCAAGAATGGATTTGTTTTAGATAAAATGATTAAAAAAAGTGTTTAAAAATGAAATTGTATGTACAGATTTTTTTTGGAGTGTTATTGCCTTTCTAAACAACGAAAGTAGCGGGTGTATGTATGTTTTGTCAGCCACTGTTACTATTACTATTTATTGTGGAATATTAGCCATCATCCAATGAGTTTTCTAGCTCCGTATCATGATAAATTCTCACGGGAATGCTCTGGATCATTGGGAAACTTGAATAGCAGAGGTCGTGATATATTGTACACATGAGTTGTGATAGGCAGATGTCGCTGTTGTGTTTCATTCAGCACGTACGGCAAAAGGCCAGGCGGCGACCAAACTAAAGACAAGAAATTAACAATTATCTGGTTCACGAATTGAACCAGACTTCGTTTATCTGGCTCAAATCGTTGTTGTTGCGTGTACATGCAAAATTTTTTATCTGCCTCTGGATGATGGCTTTTGCTCTTAACGCTATTTGCTTCAGAGAAAAAATATGCATGCTATATTTTTTCGAAATTTTAACTTTTTTTTATCTTCTACTACTTAATATTTCTTGTTTGCCTCACTTAGTCCCACTTTTTTTAGCTACTGCGCTACTGTTTTTGAAACCGCTGCAATTCTGTCATTTTATAGCTTCTTATCTCCACACTACTTAGGTTAGGTTAGGTGTTAGCTGCCCTGATAAGGATAGCTCACTTCGACAACACGAAGGTCCGTTGTGATACCACATACACTAAAAATAGCGGTGATTTAGATCTAGCTACTTAGAGAATCGTTGGGTAGCAACGATAAAGCTCCGAATGATACCGATCTCAACATTGGATAAATCCTCGGGAGATCCAAGTTAGTCGCGACCGAAGTACTTTCGCCTAGTTCTGGCAAAAGCTGGACAATCGAGCATAAAGTGATTTGGTGATTCCACCTCATCATCTCCATACAGCTGCAGCAGGATGGAGTTTCCAGTATATTGAGACGTACCGCATGGATACTCATGCGCAGTGCCCTGTCAAACCCCAATGACCATTGATAGGTGAGCCTTAGTGAACCCAATTATTCAGCAGACCTCCTGCCATCCACTACGTTTGCTGAAGCTGACGTCGGACCCAGCTATGGAGAGAGCAAATCCATCGAGTGGCCAGTGGGATCCCGAAATCCCTACAGCCATCCACACTACTTAGTACAACAACAATGGTGGAAAGTTGTGGTTTTCATAGATTTTGGGACTTAACATTTTCTTTATTTTAAAAGCTACATACATACATACACATCTTTAAAGACGAATTACAAAAAATGAAAAAAGGCAACAAAATACAAATAAATAAAACAAAAAATATTTCGCATGCCTATAAACTTAGCTCGTAAATCTAGTGGCGTCATTTTCTGCAATCGCAAACACAATCAACACCGTCATCAAACCACAATCAATGTCATAGCTACACTCACAAGTTTGCTTCGCCACTCCAACCCAACGCACAAATAGCACATAACTCTTATCAGCATTTATTTCTACAACTTATACCCTCATAACTTGGTGGTGGCTGTCATTCTCCTAAGCGTCTCTCTCTTTATTATCGTGAGCATTCGTACAGTGCCTGTGGCAGTCTTATCAGAAAAAATCACTGTTATGCGCGACACTCTTAAATTTGTAATACTATCCGCAATGTTTTGCTTGCCGTATTTTATTATACTCAGTTGAGCAGAGCTCACAGAGTATATTAACTTTGATTGGATAACGGTTGGTTGTACAGGTATAAAGGAATCGAGATAGATATAGACTTCCATATATCAAAATCATCAGTATCGAAAAAAAATTGATTGAGCCATGTCCGTCCGTCCGTCCGTCCGTCTGTCCGTTAACACGATAACTTGAGTAAATTTTGAGATATCTTGATGAAATTTGGTATGTAGGTTCCTGGCACTCATATCAGATCGCTATTTAAAATGAAACGATATCGGACTATAACCACGCCCACTTTTTCGATATCGAAAATTTCGAAAAATCGAAAAGTGCGATAATCATTACTAAAGTGGGATAAACCGATGAAACTTGGTAGGTGGGTCGAAAACTAGTAAAATTTTGGACAATGGGCGTGGCACCGCCCACTTTTAAAGAAGGTAATTTCAAAGTTTAGCAAGCTGTAATTTGGCAGTCGTTGAAGATATCATGATGAAATTTGGCAGGAACATTACTCCTATCACTATATGTGTGTTTAATAAAAATTACCACAGTCGGATGAAGAACACGCTCACTTTAAAAAAAAATTTAAAAGTCAAATTTTAAGAAAAAAATTAAAATCTTACAGTATATAAGTAAATTATGTCAACATTCAACTCCTGTAATGATATGGTGCAACAAAATACAAAAATAAAGAAAAATTTCAAAATGGGCGTGGCTCCGCCCTATTTCATTTAATTTGTCTAGAATACTTTTAATGCCATAAGTCGAACAAAAATTTACCTATCCATATGAAATTTGGTAAGGGCAAAGCTCTACGACGATACAGTTTCTGTGAAAATGGGCGAAATCGGTTGAAGCCACGCCCAGTTTTTATACACAGTCGACAGTCTGACCTTCCGCTCGGCCGTTAACACGATAACTTGAGCAAAAATCGATATATCTTTACTAAACTAGTTCACGTACTTATCTGAACTGACTTTATCTTGGTCTTGAAAGTGGGGCGAAATCTGACTATGACCACGCCCACTTTTTCGATATCGATTATTTCGAAAAATGAAAAAATGTCATAATTTATGCCAAGGGATGAAACATGTGATTGGATTGGTTTATTGACGCCTTCACATATACAACTAAGGGCCACTCCCTTTCAAAACCTTCATTAATTCTTTAGTTTGATACACATATCGTACAAACACATTCTCGAGTAACCCCTGGTCCACTTTATGGCGATATCCTGAAATGGCGTCCACCTGTAAAACTATGGCCACTCCCTTTTAAAATACTCTTAATACCTTCTATTTGAAACACATTTCATACAATAACATTCCAGGGTTACCCTAGGTTAATTTGCTAAATGGTGATTTTCCCTTAATTTGTCTCCAAAGCTCTCAGCTGAGTAGTGTAATGTTCAGTTACACCCGAACTTAGCCTTTCTTACTTGTTTTGTATTATTTTTGGGCTGACGAGATGTCCGTTTATGTGTAGCCATTTGGGTAGACTAATGAAAGTTCGCCAAACTTTTGATGGCTAATGTTTTTTAAGATGAACTTGAAATATTCTGTACAAGCTTCACATTAAGAGCCTAGATCCAAATGTTTGTATATGTATAAAGTCATCTCTAATATCACCGGAAAAAGTGATAGTAGTGTATCTTTACTATGATGTATATTGGAACGATTTTCCGTCATCCCTTGTCAAATTTGGTTTTGAGACAAACCGGTTTCGGCGTTGTGCCATCATCAGTGTCGATTTTCGTTCTGATCTGTTGTTGTCATTTGTCCTGTATTTATAGTTCGTAGGTATATGAGCAGGTATTGTCAAATTGATGCTTGTGTATATTTAGTTATGTGTATGTGCTGTGTGTTCGTTCAGAACCGAGGGTGGTTTACTAATCGATTTGCGTGGCTGACTGGGGTAGGTAGAAATCTGTGATTTTAGTCGTTTGACCTTCTTTGTCGGTTTTTGTTTTGGTGTGTTAATTGTTTTGTGTTTATTTGTTGTTGTGTGTTTGTCTGTTGTACCTGTGTGATTAAGTCGTTTCCTGTAAACAAGTTTTAAAGGCTCGAATATTGTGTCAGAAATTGTGTTTATCTGTTCGTTTATTATTCTACCGTCGAATGTTTTCTGTTTGTAGATTTCCATGTTTTCGAGTACGTTGAGACGTCGGCCCTTTTCTTGTATGTGAAGAACCCTAACTGTTTTATTGATGTTTGCTGGGGAACATTCATTCTCGACCATGTGATTCGCGAAGTTAGACTCGGGTATAATGTTTGGATTCCGTATTTTTTTGTTGTAATCTCTAATATGTTCTCTGAACCTCGTTCTTATTTGCCGTCCTGTTTGTCCTATGTAACTATGCTGGCATCCGCAGGTAAGCTTGTATACGCCGTGGCTGCTAAACGGATCCTCTGAGTTAATGTTAGTTCTTAGTTTTCGCCCTAGATTGTTCGATGTTTTGAATGCTGTGTTAATGTTGTATTTTTAAAGAAGTTTGCCAATTTATATGTTGCTTTTCCAGTATATGTCATAGTCGTCCAGCTATTATTTTCCTTTTCATTATTTCTTTTGGTTCTCCATTTGTCCTTCTGAGCTTATCTACTAGTGCTTTTTTATATCCGTTGTTTGCAGCGATATTATATATGACCTCAAGTTCTCTCTTATATGCCTCTTGTGTAAGAGATGTCTGAAGAAAAGTACATACAGGAGCAAGTCCAAATTAGGCGTGTCATTTTATGATAGATACGTGGATGGATATATGCGTTTTAACTCTAATACGAAGAGCTCGTACTGGAGTACCTCACAAACAGCACGGCAATATAAAATTTACAAGGAAACCGAAAAAGACGAGGATATCAACGTATCTAGACCTCACGATAAATATTGATAAAGAAGCCAAAAGATTTAACTATGACATATATAGAAAGTCAACGGCCACCGACACAATAATACACAATACCTCAAATCACCCTCAACATCATAAAAATGCAGCATTAAGGCACTTGGTACATAGACTTGAAAGAACACCTCTTACACAAGAGGCATATAAGAGAGAACTTGAGGTCATATATAATATCGCTGCAAACAACGGATATAAAAAAGCACTAGTAGATAAGCTCAGAAGGACAAATGGAGAACCAAAAAGAAATAATGAAAAGGAAAATAATAGCTGGACGACTATGACATATACTGGAAAAGCAACATATAAATTGGCAAACTTCTTTAAAAAATACAACATTAACACAGCATTCAAAACATCGAACAATCTAGGGCGAAAAACTAAGAACTAACATTAACTCAGAGGATCCGT
Organism: Eurosta solidaginis; assembly: GCA_029619165.1. Taxonomy (NCBI): domain Eukaryota; kingdom Metazoa; phylum Arthropoda; class Insecta; order Diptera; family Tephritidae; genus Eurosta; species Eurosta solidaginis. The sequence continues at coordinate 3,644 of JARSSU010006792.1, read as the reverse complement.
TTAGCAGCCACGGCGTATACAAGCTTACCTGCGGATGCCAGCATAGTTACATAGGACAAACAGGACGGCAAATAAGAACGAGGTTCAGAGAACATATTAGAGATTACAACAAAAAAATACGGAATCCAAACATTATACCCGAGTCTAACTTCGCGAATCACATGGTCGAGAATGAATGTTCCCCAGCAAACATCAATAAAACAGTTAGGGTTCTTCACATACAAGAAAAGGGCCGACGTCTCAACGTACTCGAAAACATGGAAATCTACAAACAGAAAACATTCGACGGTAGAATAATAAACGAACAGATAAACACAATTTCTGACACAATATTCGAGCCTTTAAAACTTGTTTACAGGAAACGACTTAATCACACAGGTACAACAGACAAACACACAACAACAAATAAACACAAAACAATTAACACACCAAAACAAAAAACCGACAAAGAAGGTCAAACGACTAAAATCACAGATTTCTACCTACCCCAGTCAGCCACGCAAATCGATTAGTAAACCACCCTCGGTTCTGAACGAACACACAGCACATACACATAACTAAATATACACAAGCATCAATTTGACAATACCTGCTCATATACCTACGAACTATAAATACAGGACAAATGACAACAACAGATCAGAACGAAAATCGACACTGATGATGGCACAACGCCGAAACCGGTTTGTCTCAAAACCAAATTTGACAAGGGATGACGGAAAATCGTTCCAATATACATCATTTATCCACCCTGTCGGAAAATCAACCAAACAAGATAAGTACTTTACTATCGTTGCAAGTATTCATGCTAGACCATAAATATTTGGTAAATATTATGAGAGGAGAATCTCCAAAACCGCCAGAAAAGCGGGAGCTAAGTGAAAGGTAGATGAGAACCTCACACACAAATAACTGTTTTAACCTCCGGAAGTATTCATGGTAGAAGTCTGAAATTACCCTCTGGCGGCCGCCGTGGTGTGATGGTTGCGTGCTCCGCTACCACACCGAAGATCCTGGGTTTCACGCCCGGACAAAGCAACATCAAATTTTAGAAACAATTTTTCTAATTAGAATAACATTTTTCTAAGCGGGGTAGCCCCTCGGAATGTTTGGCAAGCGCTCCGAGTGTATTTCTGCCATAGAGACTCTCAGTGAAAACTCATCTGCTTTGCAGATGTCGTTCGGAGTCGCATAAAACCAAGTAGGTCCGTCCGCCAATGTGTAGAAAGAATAAAAAAAGAGCACGACGCAATTGGAAGAGAATCTCGGCTTATCTCTTCGGAGGTTGTCGCGCTTATAATTTTTGTTATTCTTGCGAATGAAAAAATGCCCGGAATGTGTAAGGACCGGTGCGCCTCCAAATAACAAACAATCAATTACCTACGATGTCAGAAAATCAAAAAAACAAAATAATCAGATCGCGGGTTCGTATCGGGCTCAAAACTCACAATAATTAGCTGAATGGTTATAGCACGGCGCCTAACGTCGTCTATGAAGAAATTTAGCATTTCCCGAATGGATCTATACAACGAGCTTTGGCAGTTGTCTAAATTATTTCTTTTTTCTATTTTAGTTTTAAAAATTTTTTATTTAAGAAAAAAATTATCATAAAATAATAATGATAAAATAATTATTGTTAGGCCTTGAGCTCGATTCGAAACCTCGATCTACAAATCAGTAGGCCGATATAACAACAACAAAATTAATCAATTATATGAGGTTTGGGAGGGCGAATGCAAGAGTGTAGGAGGGAAGAGGAGTAGTCAATAGGACAGAACAAAATGGCGCATGATCATTGGAACGATATGATGAGCTACAGGGGTCGGAGAGAGTGACTGTAAAGAGAGAGAAAGGAGAGAGGACAGCGCGGAAATTTTTGAATATATGCAATCAGAAGTATATAAGACCTGCCGGGTTGTTGACATGAAAATCTTTCAAGTTGTAAAGTGGTCTCGTCCCTATGACCCCTTATTCTAAGCATTTTACTAGTAGTTACGACACACAGTCAAAAAGCAGGTCATCTTCTCTCGAGACCGTCCATGATTCCGAGCCAACAGGGCAGGTATGACGACCGTCTTGTGAGCGTAATTTCTGTTCGCCGAGAAAATACTTTACTTTTCTATTGACTCCAAAGTGGCACTTGTTGCAATGTCATTCTATAAACACTGATTCCAGATATATAAAGTCTTTCATAGTTGGGATTAATATCCGTCAACGGTGACATGTTTGCCAAGGCAAGTACTTCGTCTTTTCCTCATTCACTGCTAATAAGGGTCAGTAATAGGTTAAAAAAAATCGCAGGAAAGGAGCCTTTTTTGGTATCCTTCCGATTCCCTCGAGGATGGTGGTTTTGCCCATCTCATTTGGCAGAGCCTTGTTAACTTTGGCAGGGAACTTAAACTCAGAAAGTGCAGCTTACAAGCAACTTCTTCTTGCGCTGTTAAAGGCTGTTTTGAGATCGACAAAATATGCAGAGTGTCGACTCTCTTATCGTGAGTCATCTTCAGGATTTGGTGCATCATGTTTATCTGGTCAATAGAAATTTACCAGTGCAGACGCCGCAACAATAAGGTGCAATCAGTTCGTTGACATTAAACTTCAGTCCTTCGCAGAGTACGCTAGATATAACCTTATACAGGTTAGTCGGATCTCTTTTTTGTGTATTGGACAGAGCACACTTAAACCCCAATCGGGAGTCATGCACTCGCTTGACCATATTTTGTATAGTCTTTACCAGTCTTCACCTTCGTGTTGAACAGCTCGGCGCATTGGCGATGAGGGTATCGACTTCCTCTTCTCCCTAGATAACAATGAGATACGGTTTTGAGACTCCGCTATCCGCCGTATTTTTTATGCTAGAATTTTCTGCACGTATATGCAGCGTCCTTTCTCCCAAGCGGCGCGACATTCCTCATTGTACCAGTTTGTTTTTTGCGAGCTTGCTTTAAACTCTTTATGTCAGCAGCGGCCGTACGTAATGATAAAGAAATATACTCCCACTTCTCGGCCACATCGTTTGGTCTGTTCGAAGTTTGCTCTCAGTGAGCAGGTGTGAGAGACTAGCTGGATAATCTTCAGCTGTCTGTTTCATGAGCAGCTTTTCGACGGCAGACTTTTCTTGTTTCACTGAGCGCCCTTTCTCTGCTGCACTGAGACGTCTACGTATCTTGGTTGGTACAACGAATTGGTCCATGTCCATATTTGAACGTCGTAGAGTGCATGACATCGATCACGTGGGGATCGATTTGGTTTCGTTTATGCTGGAACTTGACAAATTACCATATTTCGAGTCATAGCGAAGTCAGCTGTTAGATTACTATAAAACACTGCAGGTAAATAGCTTAACTACAGCCGTCGGTCAACGTTTATATTGACAGCCAAGCTGCAACTGAGGCAATAATCTAGAAAAGTATACATCTAAAGGTGTGTTAGAGTGTAGGCAATCTCTGGAAAGAATTCGGCAGATGTAATACATTTATATTGCGTCTCTCGGCACATGGGATCAGATGGAAATGAAAAGGCAAATTAGCTAGCAAAAGAGGCACATCCTAGAAGCTTGTAACGTAAACTTCCAAATCAGATTAGCGACATGAAAGAAGGCGAAAGCTGCACTGACTGACTTCTCAGGAAGCGTGTAAGCAAGC
>JARSSU010006791.1:0-50679 GCA_029619165.1 Eurosta solidaginis | reverse complement strand
AATTAGGTAGGTCCTAGGTACTAATCATCACACTCCTCATCAATCTGGGGCGTTGATCAGATAAATAAATAAAAGCGTTGGGCGCGTGAAATTTCTATAAACGTGAGGCGTAGCATAACCTGATTAAGATTCAGTTAGCCTTAATTATACATATATGAAAATATGATTAGTAAAGATATGAGCGGTTGACTATCAATAGAAATTTTACGCGACCCACGCTTTTATTTTATAAGCTTTTATTTAGTTTCACTTGGCTGTTGTCTGTAATCAAATCTTGCAAGTTAAATTTGATACACTTCCCGGTGTCCGATTGAGCTGAAATTTTGCACGCATGTATAACTGCGATGACAATGCAATATTACTTTTCGAGAATTCGATAAATTAATCGATAACAGAGTTATCGATAAAAATTTGTGCCCACAAGCAATAAAAGCCTAAGTCCCACACATACCCGGCCTAGCTACAGCGGTACCTATCCGTGGAGTCTGAGACTTAGGCGATTGTTGCTTGGAACCATAGGTATTTATATTGCATATAAATGAACTGCGAGAATCACGGTGACGAACCGCTGTAGCAATTCCATGCCATTACTACGCGGGTATGGGATTCACCATGCCATTTTATATGAGAAAATTTTCTTCCCATGTGGTGAATCCCACGCTTACTTCCATGTTCTTTGTTTAGAGGGATGGTGAGTAACCTACAGCGACTCAAGAACGCAGATAACTTTGCTATGTTTGTGTATACATCGAACGTAGATGTTAGGCTGTTATCGCTAAATGTTGAGATCTACAATGAGTAGTTGTAAACTGAACGCGTGATATGCAAAGTCACAATAAAATATGATTTTAAGTTAGTTAACACTGTTTAACACAATTTTATATGTGCTCTCTGTCAAAAATGCTTCAACAAACTATGTGAACGTGTATATGCAGAAATATACAAATTCATTTGAATGAGTTGAACAAAGCATGGGGCGCATTCCAAAAGCACAACTGCTGGCGAAGTTAAGTAGTGATAACTTCTTGGAACGCACAGTTTCAAATTTACGACAAATTAGTGAGTATATAAATTTTCCGCTCCATTCTCTCAACGTTTTTATCGATTGGTGTTTGACAGTTGGGTCAACGTATCGTTTCAAAAGCACAACTTCTTTCACTCAGCTGATAACTGATTAGCTGAGCTAGCAGTTGCCTCGTATTTCAACCAACACGAGAATAGTTTGTGAGAGGACCGTTGTCGCTTGTATCCATATGCATCATAGCTTATACTTACACATAAATTTTTGTATGTAAACGAATAGATCAGGCTAGTTGCGCTTGGTTGCTTTATATCAGGCATGCTTAACCAACGAACCGATATCATTTCGTTACGATAATTAACTTTAATAAACGAAACAAAGTCATTTCGTTTCGTTTATTAACGTTAAGAACGTCAAATTAACGAAATGATTTGTTTCGTTTTCTGTCATATCAAAACGAAATCAAAGTCGTTTATGTTGATTATTAATTTTAAACTATACTGGCAAAGCTGATTGATGGCGGAGTCATTAAAGGTGAAAGCATTATCCAAGCTGAATGCAACTTTCTCGTGAATTTGACAGTACGAACATTTCCCAGAGTATTTTTGACATTACCACCAACGAATTACACAAACAAATTACATGGAGTTTGTGTGTGTATGTCCGCTCGCTGTTACCACCTTACGGTTTCACTATGGCTACAGCAATACCAGCACAATTCAAAACATAAAGTATCACGTTTTGTTAACGTTTTTAACGTTAACGAAAGCTTTTCGTTTCGGTTAAAATGAGATACAATTTATCTTGATAATTCTTTATCGATAATATTTCGAAGTGTTTCAACGGAAATGGTGGACATTTTTTGATAAACGATTTCTCTAGCGTTAAGGTGCATCCCTGCTTTATATGTACGCATACTCAAATTGCTGCGGATATATTAGAGCATCAAAAAGGTTACCCGATGCCGATCTCTCCCCACAAAGAAAATTTGTTGGTCCTGAATGTGGATTTTTTTCTATTTATTATTAGTATTTATGACCCAATGCCAAGCTGAGCACGTATCGAGGGCTGAATGATATGAGGGTATATAAAAATTTCATATCGCTAACGTTGCGCCCTCAGGACACCAGGGCAAACCTGTTGAACTGAAGCAATTATCCCTCTACAATGGACCTCTGGGGGATGGGCCGTTTTTGTCCTATACTCGTGGAACAAAACGAACAAAAAAAACTATTACACAAAGAAAACGACTATTAGAGAAGGTGAAATTTAAGCGACAGGAGAAGATTTGCTAATGAAAGCGATGCCCACAAGCGGCAACGCTTAGAAAACTAAGTTTAGCACTCGGTAAGCATAGAGAAAATGAGCCGCCAGAACAACGCACAAATAGGCAAGATACGGAGAGCATACCTAAACAAGAGAGACGGAATAAAATTCAAGAAAAAAACTTTTTTAAAAATAAGCTTTTATTATTGGTTAATAAAATAACTAAAAATTAAAAAATAAATTGACTGTAAAGAATAATAACATTTATAAGTTCATGGTAACCTTTAAACGATAATTAGGCTTCTTCTGCGACAAAAAAATTCCATATGTACATAATTATATATTTTAACATTAAAATTTTACACCTAAATTATTATATCTTCCAGTTATATCACAGTCCTAACTGTTCTAATAAAAGCGTGTTACATTGTAATAGCAAGAAAAGGAGGATTAAATGTTCCTAATTATACCATCAAAATTTAACAAATTTTTATTAATAAAATTAGGACTGTGATATTAACTGGAAGATATAATAATTTAGGTGTAAAATTTTAATGTTAAAAATATATAATTATGTACAATATGGAATTTTTTTGTCGCAGGCGAGAAGCCTAATTATCGCTAAAGGTTGCAATGAACTTATAAAATGTTATATTTCTTTACAGTCAATCTATTTTTATTTTAGCTTATTTTTAAAAAAGATTTTTTTCTTTAATTTTATTTATTTGCCTGATCAACGTCCTAGATTAATGAGGGGTGATATGACTAGTACTTAGGACCTACCTAAATATTTTCTACCTTTAGTATTATTATTATTTAATTAAGTATTTTTTTCAATAAAACCGTTTAACTAAACCTTTTTTTAGATTATTTTTTAACATCTGCTTTTCTTTTTTTAGGACATTTTTTTTAGTGCATAGTGATGTGTTTAATTACTAAGCCGACTGGTAACAACACTTCATCTTCATTAGCTGTTCTTTGCTGATTGTGTTCTGAGTTTTTATACCAGTTACGTTGTATTAACATGAATTCGCTAAAAAAATGAATATTTAAGTGCGTACGCGTGCATGTGCACAAGATGACCTATTTGCATACTTACATAGCGCTTCGATTTTCATATTTTTATTTATTGGTCTTTTTTGGTATTGTGCTCAGCATATCTAGGAATTGCTAGTGATTGACAGCGTCAATTAGTCTTTAGTAGTTTAATATACTCGCTGTTTGTTGCACATGGTAATAAATAGCATTTTATAATACAACATTAACACTGCTGGAATTCAAAAGCGTTGTGATTCCGTTGTTATTCCGCTTAATTATCCCCTAGATCCGCTTACATGGCCAATCCTGCACGAACACTTTTAGATAATTCAAACGAAAATTGCTTTTAGCCCACCAAAAAGTACGCTGATCGCTTGACTTTCCCAAGCACCCTAGCATTTATGGTGCCAACCCTATGTCAGTTGTTCTTTTTGTAAAGCGTCCTCCAACAGACAAGTGTTCAATACGCTAGTATGGGTCAAAAGACTATATTGCGCATGCCATCGATGATATGCAGTGACAGTCCTCAGCTCCTCCCCAAAAGCCTTTTACAGGTGTAATATGCTGTCGGAACTCTCTTTGATCTCACTCACCGTTCCTTTTCCAGATTAGTTTGGAGTCGGTTATCATGGCAGTTGTTTGGTTTCAAGAGGAAAATTTAAGGTTGTGCCGTTTAGCATCGGTAAGTTGAAGGAGGGAATTTTTATATTTATTTTGTTTTGTGAGCAGTACAAGTGAAGCTTTGTGGATTTACCTTTAATACGGCCAATACGGACTGCCTGTCCATCGAAAAATGCCACAAGCGCTGTATTTATGAACTCGCTAATTGTGGCAGGAATTCGTTCTGATCAGGATCACGACATCGACCGCATATGGAATACCCTGATCCTTCTGCCCTAAATATTTCTAGAATTTCAACAAGCTATCAGTATCCATAGAAGAAGCGATAGCCCGCCCCCATGAAAGGTGTCTTTGGTAGCCAAATTACAACTGAGCCAACTTTTAAGTCGGTATGATGACCCAACTCCCGAGCCTTGAGTCGATCTATGTAACTATAGAGCCTTGGGTTCCATATCGTTTGCAGATGGCGTACGTTTGAACGTTGTTGAATGAACTTTAAATGTCGCGGAAGGCTACCGCAATAAATTAAATGGAGACCATATTGGACATCAACGACGATGGCATTACGCTACCGACTGTCTTACATCCAAAAATTTTGAGTGTGACATTCGATGAGGATCTACATTTTGGTGAGCACGCAACAGCAAATGAACCTAAAATCCACAGCCGTAATATATTCCAGCACTTGGGGGTAAAAATAAAGAAAAACCCATCACCACTCCACTTACAAAGCAATTGGCCGGCCGATAGCATGCTACGCCTCGCCGATATGGTCGCCAAGCCTAAAGGTTACTCACTGGAAGAAAATAGAAGCCTGCCAAAACACTGCCCTTAAAAACGCTACAGGCTGTCTGCTTATGTCCCCAGAACCCCACCTACACAAAGAGGCAAGAGTACTCCCCATTAGGGAGAGAAATGATATGCTGAACAAACAGTTTCTGTTGAATACCCAAAAGCCACTTGCATCTCAACAGCCATCTGATTAAGAGGCCACACCTTCCAGGCTATTTAAGGGTCATCTTCGTTAGCATTATGAGGAAATACGCACCTGAGAATACAGCCATATGAAGCAAAAAAGCACAAACAGGTTCTCAGGGATATCCACAATCCGGCGTCGGACTCTATGCCAGGAATTGCCCGGCGAATCCAGTCCTTAAAGAAAAATAACCAGAACTCGCAGAAGAGAAACGAACTCTCGATCTGGGCACTGTAACAGGTTAAACTCTTGCCTATCCAGAATCAACGCCGACATGCAAAATATATGCCCTGCTTGCAATTTGTCCACAAATGAAACCAACCATCTCTGCAATTGCACTGTGAAACCAACGCATCTAACACCAGTATTACTATGGTCTACTTCTGTTGAAACTGCAAGTTTCTTGGGCTCCTGTTAGAGGATATTGAAGACAATTTGTGATCCGTCGCGTCTATTGTATGTGGCGAAGTACTGCTGTAATAACAACAACACCAGGAAGGCTACCCAGTAGTTCGTTGATTTCGCGATGACGCTGAGTACCTCGCAAAGGTTGCTATTAACTGATTTGTCTTTCTTTTAAATGATCTGTGTTTTCGAGTTACATGCTCTCCTCAATAAGTTTTACCTGGCCGAGATGAAAGCTCTCTTCCTATGAGTTGCTACTTCTCTTTTCATTAAAATAGTTCTACGCGGCTGGTCCAAAATGCATTGGGACTTGTAAATTTTAATATATAAAAAACACGTGTCACACAATTGAGGCCAATGGACTCCTAAACTACTGAACCGATTTTGAATTTATTTTGCACCCCATATGTAGTTTGATCTAACTGAAATATAGGATAGGTCTCTAGGGTCTATAGGGTCTCGAGATATAGGCCAAAACGTGAACCCGGGTACCCCTAGAGTGTGTGTATAGAATATGGATATCAAATGAAAGCGGTTGATGAGTGCTTTAGTAGAGGGTAATTTTCATACCCCTGGGTGACTAGGGTCTCGAGATATAGGCCAAAACGTGGACCCGGGTCACCCCTAGAATGTGTTTATACAATATGGATATCAAATGAAAGCTGTTGATGAGTGCTTAGTAGAGGGTAGTTTTTCATACCCTCTGGGTGACTAGGGTCTCGAGATATAGGCAAAACGTGGACCCGGGTACCCTAGAGTGTGTTTATAGAATATGGATATCAAATGCAAGCTGTTGATGAGTGCTTTAGTAGAGGGTAATTTTCATACCCTGGGTGACTGGGGTCTCGAGATATAGGCCAAAACGTGGACCCGGGCACCAATAGAATGTGTTTATACAATATGGATATCAAATGAAAGCTGTTGATGAGTGCTTTAGTACAGGGTAGTTTTCATACATATTGGTGACTACGGTCTCGAGATATAGGCCAAAACGTGGACCCGGGCACCCCTAGAATGTGTTCATACAATATGGATATCAAATGAAAGCTGTTGATGAATGCTTTGGTACAGAGTAATATATTATCCAGAGATGGACGGGACTGGGATTAGGACTAGCACTGGGACTGAGACTCGGAATAGGACTGGGACTGGAATAAAATACATACCACCTTCTGGGACAGGCAATAAGGGATGCAGAAGAAATTGAGAGAAGAGAAATAGAAAATAGAGAAGGAGAAGGAAATTGAGAAAGAGATAGAATGAGACAAAGATGGTGATAGATGAAGCGAAAAATACGGAGGGAGGAGTGAATAAAAGGATTAGGAAAAACGTTAAGAAGGGGGATGGCAGAGTGAGATGGAAAAGTTATTAAAATTTATGCAGATTGTCCAAATTTAGGGCAGGACAACGTCTGCCGGGTCTTCTAGTATACATATGTATATATACACATTTATAAATCTGGTCTCTGCATACGCCCGCTTGTAGAGGTAAGTCTTGCAAATCTCAGTGCCGGAGTAATAAAAATAAAATATTATTAACCTCGACCTCAACTGTACTTTTGTATGTATGCAATTAAAATATATCTATAAAACCACAAAAGGAAAAATTTTGAGTATCTGTATTTAATTAGCGAGCATGCTCATATTGCTTTATACAATTGTTTCTGTTATTTAAAAATTTATATCTAAAACAAATTATTCTTAAATAGGACAAATAATTGAAAAATATGCCAAAGAACGAATGAATAGAACTCGACATAAAAAATTCCATAAATCTTATTAATGCAATGCCGCAAATACCAAAGTGAAGCATAAATGCACTTGCCACAAGAAGAGTACAACATGTGGATATGCATAACATTGTAAAAGCAACAAAGATCAATGCAAGTTTATATGCATGTACATATGTAACTAGCTGGACCGCCGCGAAATCGACCAAACCAATTGATTGACTGCTGCGTCCACTTGACATGTGAATCTCAGAGATTTGAAGATTTGCACACATTTTTATGATCGGTACAACACATATGTATAAACACAAGTTTACATGCATACCCGACAAAAGAGAGTGTGAACAATAATGAGGAAGAAAGAAAAAGCGGTTGTTGTTGTGTTGTAGCAGTGATCCACCTCATCCAATAGGTGCGACCACCCATAAATTGTCATTAATGCCCTTTTAACGGGAGTCCAAGGAAACTGGCAATTTCAAAAGGGACACATAAGGGTATTAGGGACGTTGGTTCCAACCTACAATTGAAAAAATAATTGGCGTCATGCGGCGAAAGATTAGAAGGGGAACATACATTGAGTAGGCTGATTACGATAAGTAGGAATTTAACCTATTACAGTATTTAGATCGAAATTGAGCTAGAGTGACGAGTATCTCCCAGTGGAGGTTGATTTCCCTGTTTGCGAGTTATGAGCATTGTTTTTAAGAAGGCGCTCACTGAGCAATCCCTGGCATACTGGCCTGACGCCTTTTTATACTCAGTTGAGCAGAGCTCACAGAGTATATTAACTTTGATTGGATAACGGTTGGTTGTACAGGTATAAGGAATCGAGATAGATATAGACTTCAATATATCAAAATCATCAGTATCGAAAAAAATTTGATTAAGCCATGTCCGTCCGTCCGCCGTTAACACGATAACTTGAGTAAATATTGAGGTATCTTAATGAAATTTGGTATGTAGGTTCCTGGAAACTCGTCTCAGATCGCTATTTAAAATGAACGATAGCGGACTATAACCACGCCCACTTTTTCGATATCGAAAATTTCGAAAAATCGAAAAAGTGCGATAATTCATTACCAAAGACGGATAAAGCGATGAAACTTGGTAGATAAGTTGAACTTATTATGCAGAATGAAAACTTGTAAAATTTTGGACAATGGGCATGGCACGGCCCACTTTTAAGAGAAGGTAATTTAGAAGTTTTGCAAGCTGAAATTTGGCAGTCGTTGAAGATATCATGATGAAATTTGGCAGGCACGTTATTCCTATTACTACATGTATTCTTAATAAGAATTAGCAAAATCAGAGAACGACCACGCCCACTTTAAAAAAAAATTTTTTAAGTCAAATTTAAAAAAAAGGTTTAATATCTTTACAGTATATAAGTAAATTATGTCAACATTCAACTCCAGTATTGATATAAATAAAAATAAATGTAAGGCGCGATGACCTCCGAAGAGATCTAAGGCCGAGCTTCTCTTCCAATTTGCGTCGTGCTCCCTTGATTTTCCCTACAAATGGCCGGACGGGACCTACATGTTTTATGCCGACTCCGAACGGCATCTGCAAGGCAGACGAGTTTTCACTGAGAGCTTTCATGGCAGAAATACACCCGGAGCGCTTGCCAAACACTGCCGAGGGGACGAACCCGCTTAGAAAAATTTTCTTCTAATTTAAAAACCTTATTTCTAATATTTTGATGTTGCTTTGCCCGGGGTGCGAACCCAGGGAATACGGTGTGGTAGGCGGAGCACGCTGCCATCACACCACGGTGGCCGCCAGTAATAATATGGTGCAACAAATACAAAAATAAAAGAAAATTTCAAAATGGGCGTGGCTCCGCCTTTTTTCATTTAATTTGTCTAGGATACTTTTAATGCCATAAGTGAACAAAAATTTACCAATCCTTGTGAAATTTGGTAGGGTCTTAGACTATGGGACGATAACTGTTTCTGTGAAAATGGGCGAAATCGGTTGAAGCAACGCCCAGTTTTTATACACAGTCGACTGTCTATCCCCCCGCTCGGCCTTTAACACGTAACTTGAGCAAAAATAAATATATCTTTATTAAACTCGGTTCACATAATTATCTGAAATCATTTGTATGGTATAAAAAATGGCCGAATCCGACAATGACCACGCCCGCTTTTTCGATATCGAAAATTACGAAAATGAAAAAAATGCCATAATTCTATACCAAATACGACAAAAGGGATGAAACATGGTAATGGATTGGTTTATTGACGCAAAATATAACTTTAGAAAAAAACTTTCGTAAAATGGATGTGACACCTACCATATTAAGTAGAAGTAAATGAAAAAGTTCTGCAGGGCGAAATAAAAAACCCTTGAAATCTTGGCTGGAATACTGCTCGTGGTATTAAATAAATAAATAAATAGCGGTACCCGACAGATGATGGTCTGGGTCACCCTGGTCCACATTTTGGTCGATATCTCGAGAACGTCTTCACATATACAACTACCACCACTCCCTTTTAAAAACCCTCATTAATACCTTTCGTTTGATATTGTACAAACGCAATCTAGAGTCAACTCTGGTCCACCTTTATAACGATATCCCGAAAAGGCGTCCACCTATAGAGCTAAGGCCCACTCCTTTTAAAATACTCATTAACACCTTTCATTTGATACCCATATCGTACAAACAAATTCTAGAGTCAGCCCTGGTCCACCTTTATGGCGATATCCCTAAATGGCGTCCACCTATAGAACTATGGCCAACTCCCTCTTAAAATACTCTTCAATACCTTCCATTTGATACAATTTCATACGAACACATTCCAGGGTTACTCTAGGTTCATTTTGCTACATGGTGATTTTCCTTTTTTTGTCTCCGTAGCTCTCAACTGAGTATGTAATGTTCGGTTACATCCGAAGTTAGCCTTCTTACTTGTTATGACTGTTTTTGAGAGCGCTGCCATGCTTACGGAGATGACTTATTAAGTTCCTAGCAGGCGGGGGCTCTTCAATCAGATGTCTGTTGGGATACCTAGGTTTCGTGGATATCAGCAGAAACTGTTAGTTCAGAATTTCATTTCTCTCCCTAATGGCGAGTATGCTCGCCTCATTGCGATGTTCGGAGCGCTGTGTTCAAACAGGTCTACAGTCTCCTTCAAAGGTTTCCTTTAGGCCGGGACCATATTGGTTACATTTAGCATACAAGCGATCGGCAATTGCTTAATAAGTGGTTACAAGCATTTCTTTATCGTTTTCCCAAGTGCTGCCAGTAAGAGACTTGAGGCTCTGAACTTTCGGTGCAATTGCAAGCTGCACGCTTGCCTAAATGTAGATTTTGATCGAGCGTTACACACAGTAGTTTTGGATGTGAGACAGTCAGTAGCGTAATGCCATCGACGTGGATGCCCAATATGGGCCGATGCGGTGAAGAAACTGGAATACTAGGGAGATAGCCGTTGATTTTATAGCAAGCCCACCGATGGATGGCCGGGAGCTGTTGCCATTTTCGTGCAGCCATCGCCGTAGGACATAATAGTAACTTGTTCTGGCGGGGAAGGGAGCAGTCTGTATGTAAAACTTAAATAAAAGTGGGGATCGGACACTATCCAGAGGCACCCTAACTTAGATCTTCTGTGTTTAGGTGTTACGTTCCTGAACTGCACTGATGCCTACCGATCACACAGATAATTTTCTTGGAGAAAGTCTGCAGTAATGTGTCCGTGTTTGACTGTATTTTATAAAATTAGAAGCTACGAGTACTGCGCTCATATTTTAATGACTACAATTCGATGACCCTGGTGGTCATGCTATCTACAAGGTCACATTCACTCGAACATGGCGGTTGCGCTGGTTAATACCATGAGTCATAAAGCTTGGGAAAAGCTTTTCAAAATCCAACAAATATCTAAATAAATAAATGTAAGGTGCGATAACCCCCGAAGAGATTTTGGGTCGAGCTTCTCTTCCACTTTACGTCGCGCTCCTTTTAATTTTCCGACAAAACTGACGACACTTGTTTTTTATGCCGACTCCGAAGGATATCTGCATGCCAGATGAGTTTTCACTGAGAGCTTTTCATGCATAAATACACTCGGAGTGGTTGCCAAACACTGCCGAGGGGCGACATAGCTTAGAGAAATTTTCTTCTAATTGAAAACATTTGTTTTTAAGATTCTAATGTTGTTTTCCCTGGGCGTGAACCCAGGATCGGCGGTATGGTAGGCGGATCGCGCGTAATGTCAAGCAATTTTTTGGCGGGTTCATGCTAACGCACTGATAGGTACATTTTCCTAGTAGGGCGCATTTATCGGGGACTTTGGGGGTCCAAATTTACGAGTAAAAGAAATTTGATTTCATGATCGAATAAATACAATAATTTACGAAATTACCATTTCAAGGTCGAATCGTATAGAAAATTTAATATCCATTAACCTGCTCTGCACATAGAAATGGTGGTTTCTCCTATCTCTGAGAGCTTTTATTAAGGTATAATGAATGGCTAATGAGAATATTTGACGTGCTGAGCATTGAAGAGAATAACTATTATGATGAGAATTGTGGCTTCACGACTGTAAAAAGGCCTTCTGCGTTGCGACAAACGATTATCGAGTGAAACGAAAAGAGGAAGATAGATTCCCTGATGATAAGTTCTTTGAAGCGAGCTGGCGTGAAGAGAATTACAGCTTTTCTAAAAAATATGCACTAAAAGCTTACCAAAAATTCCGTGTGTTATGGAATTTTTAAAAACTGGAGTGGAGTTTAGTAGAATCTGTAACGGTGATAGGTACTCCATTTACTTACAGAACTTATTTGAGACTAAGATGGAAAAATTATTCTAAACCTAGACCTAATGGAACGTAGGGAAAAAGCTTTGCAAGATTTGAGGACAGATTTAAGCAAAATAAACTCAATTAAAAAGGATGGACTAATACCCAAACTGGCAATAAGTGGGCCCATGTGATGCCGTACGGCGAAAAACCCATACTGTACCAGCTACCGTGGATTCAAAAGCTTTGTGTTGGCAATAAATTTAAATATTGCTTTTATTTTGGACTTGGAAGCCTCCTCAAGGTCGTTGAAAAACGATTAACTTAGTGCGGACAGAAGCAGAAAATGCAGCACGATTTTCCTCCTCTTCAATACATCGCACTTGTCTGGTCAGCTCATCATTCAAACAGCTGCCTTCAATATCCGCGTGTTCAGTTATCATATAAAGCTGATACTGAAGTGCTGGGCCCTCTCATTGAGAGATCTGCGTAAATCTTTTATCGATTTCTTGTTATTAAGACATGATTATAAGGCTTTTAGTGCGGCCTGGCTATCTGAAAAAGCTATCGCCCTTTTCCCGTCTCTAGGACAGGTTTAAAATTATTACAACACCGCTTATTGCTAACATTTCCGCACCGCTCGGGAAGGCGAAAGGAGATCTTTAGACCTAAGCCGTGCGAAAAGATATCACCCTCTACTTTCCTGTCACGCCCATTGCTTATATGTTGATGGCAGCTGAATAGCGTGTTGCCTATTTGCCATTCTCGGTGTGACATACTGTGAAGATCAAGAGAAAAACACGACGATGACACCGTAGTTCTTTTACAGAAGAACAAACGCTGT
Source organism: Eurosta solidaginis (assembly GCA_029619165.1). NCBI lineage: Eukaryota > Metazoa > Arthropoda > Insecta > Diptera > Tephritidae > Eurosta > Eurosta solidaginis. Next base: position 38,031 of record JARSSU010006791.1, on the reverse strand, counting down.
TGTTGCTAGTCTTAACCAATCACTATATTGTCACTCCAGAGTTGTTTCTATCTATAATGGCTTATTGGAGCCAGGCTTTTGCTGCCAAACTTCGGGGAATTGGTATTTTGTTCCTTTTGAGAAGGAGTACACAGATCAGTTTCTTCAAGTTTATCACGAATCTCGAACCTCTTCCCATTATATATTGTTGATGCTGCTGTCTCCGTTAAAATGCAGGATTTAAGAATTTCCCCTCATGATAACGGACAATGTCGTCGCGTAAGCAATCACATATATGTGCCCTCTATTCTCAATGAGGCGGCACGTGGTGTGATGGTAGCGTGCTCCGCCTATCACCTCGTATGCCTGGTGCAACTCCCGGGCAAAGCAACATCAAATTTAGAAATAAGATTCTTCAATTAGAAGAAAATTTTTCTAAGCGGGGTCGCTCGGCAGTGTCTGCACGCGATTTATTTCTGCCATGAAAAGCTCAGTGAAAAATCTCTGCCTTGCAGATGCCGTTCGGAGCGGCAACATGTAGGCCGTCGGCCATTGTAGGAAAATCAAAGGAGCACGACGCAAATGGAAGGAGCTCGGCCTTAGATCTCTTCGGAGGTTATCGCGTTAATTATATTTTTATTTCATGAGTTGTATAGTCGCAGCGGAGAGAACTCTTCTGTCAGGAGGCTTCTATCACTAGCCGTATTAATCTTCTTATTTTAGAACTCAACTAGTATTATCGCAGTCTCGTTAAGCCTAAGCCCTTGATTCAGAGACATATATATAGCATCTGCTATAGCAAAGAAACAGCATGGATTGATCGAACTCTGATAAGTCTTACAGAAGTCTTTATGAAGTTTTAAGATGTAATCCGACGAGACTTTATAGACCCAAGATGCATTTGCTTGATCTAGAAAGAAATATCTACCTCCGAGATATTCTTACGACAGCACTGCCATTCATTAGTAGTAAGTATGTTTATTGCCAACTACATAGCATTCCAGGCTTTTTCGGTTTTTCGGTTGCGTAGAAAATAGAGCACCGGTTACCTAAGCACTTTGTATGTTGCATGTCTGAAATGTGTATGTAACCAGAGGGGACAAGTGGTAAATGCTAGCATTTGGATGTTTTGTAAATTTTGGTTTTGAGTATTTGACCGCCATAGCGGGCTGTTTTAATGGCTAATTCTCTAAATGTTTTGTTAGTTTGGATTGATGTATATACCATATATATGATGGAATTGATGGGTGGCGGTTGCATGAAATTTCGTTCGCAAGTGCTATGCAGTGCTATGGATGCACGAACTATAGCGGTCAGCTCAGCAATTGCAAAAAACAACAAAAAACGCGACAACATGCCGTTTGTACAAATGAAGATGCTGAATGAACTCCAGTAACGTCTTTAGTAGAACTGAGAATTTTGAGTTTTCAGTTGTTTTTGCTAGACGTATATTAACACATACAACACAAAATATATGCACCTCTTATTTAATGAGAAGCTTGTTGCTCTAAGGTAATGCAATCATCACAGTTGTTTCGAAATGCAAACTTTATCGACTTTTGTAGTCAAAGAAATGTTTTACTTAAAATTGGTGCTTAACTGTTTACATGGATTTGTAAATATTTATGAGAAGCAAAAATATAAAGACGGATACTACCATTTAAGTCATTGGCTGTTACTATAAATTCAAAATAAAAATTTTCAAGAGCGAGACAAGCTCATATTTTTATGCAATGTTATTGATCAAGTTTCGTGAACGCGTCTAAAAATATTCCACACACAATTTGTATTATATGGAATCGAACTCCTGTTTTATAAGGATGAAATGGAAGAGATCTATATTGTTTATCTTTTGACTTCAGCTCAGAGTAGTGCATTGTAGGAATTAAGGTTCAAACCGCGTACAATCTCATTTGTCATCCCATGTTTGAATATTTACTTCCCCAAATAATATAAAATATTGTCAATATTTGTTTTTTATAATTTCGGAGCGCAAATCAGCGCACCACACCATAACTCCTATTTCTAGGCTCGACGACAGAGTTGGAACGATCGTAGCGTGTGCTGTGTGATATAAATATAGAAAGCTATGCAATTTATTTCTTATGGACAGTGTAAAGACGTCATAGTGTGTAAACATTCCAGCTAGTAAAATATATGAATTATAAACTTGTTCTTGCCTTAGCATATCTATCTTTAGTGAGAGTCGACGTGATAAATTGAATCAAAAACTTTGCAAAATAATTGAAGAGCCAACCGAAAACGAAAACAAAAGTAACGGGAAAAGTTGGGATCGAGAGAGTACCGAATAAGAATATAGAGAACAGAAGTAAATAGCGGCATTTTCGATATCATGTATATCATAAATAAAAGACGGTAATCCTCACCAAAAGTAACCCCAATCTCTTATGTAACAATTGGTAAATGGGATATATACTATACTAGTTACGACCGATCTATACGAAAAGCTTCTGATACGAGTGATCGGTTGTATGGGTTGTACTATACTATATGTACCACCGATCCCTACTCTTTTTCAGAAAACAGTATTTGCCATATACTAAAGTATTTAGATGTGACAAAAAACCTTATTTATGAAAATGGCTGTATGGGGTATATATGCTATGGTGACGCGATCCGGCGGTTCCGATACTCGCGGACATGGCTAAATCAACCCAGATTATCAACCCTCTGTATACTGATTGGTGGGTCAATCTCTTCTCCTTTAAACGGACTTCCAATTTAAGATTCGTTACAACTTTACTTGCCATTTCAATTTAATGCATAAATTACAATTATAGGGCAGTTTCTCTCAGCCAGGAAATGTAGTAAACGTAGAAAATACTCCACGACCAAATATACAACATTCAGAAAACATATAAAATGTATATTTATGCATTCAAAAAGTTGACAAAACTGCGCGCACAAGAAAATTTTTGTTTTTTAATCAAACATCATTTTTAACATTCTTGTCACATTTCAAAGTTTTCTATTCAAATATACATGGGTTAGAGTATAGAAAGCATAGAACCCGCAAAAATGTTCACAAATGTATTTTGTTGTTGCGTGTAGCAAGTTTTTTAGTAAAATGGAAAATTTCTACGTTTTTACAATATTTAAACTTTGTTGTTTTATATAGGATATTATACCTTTAATCCTTTAATTGTATAGCAGGTGTACTTAACGGCTTAAAGGAATCGAGATAGGTTCAGACTTCCTTATACCAAAATATCAGCATCAAAAAGATTTAATGTCCGTTTGTCTGGAAAAAAATTAGAAATCTTTAAGAAATTTTTATATACTGGGCTAGTCAGGCCAGAATGAATTAGTATTGAAAATGTGCGTAATCGAAAATTCGAAAAGTGGCAAAAAAATCTATAATGGCATTGCCAAAGACCGATAAACTGATGAAACTTGAAATGTAGGTTGACGTGGAAAAAATTTTGCAAAACTGGCACCGCCTATATTCAGAAGAAGAAAATTTAAAAGTTTTTCGACCCGTTAACTAATCTATGTCGAATAAATCATGTTAAAATTTAGCATTAAGGTTAGTCTCTTCGTTATATATTATGTACCATAAGAAAATCGACAAAATCGGTTGGCGATACCGCCTACTTTAACATAATCGATATCGAAATCTCGTAACATGGAAAAAGTGTAATATTATGTCCAAAAGTGCTATTCTTAAACATAATTAAAATATACCAGCAATAAAAAAGTTTATGCTGCTCGGCGGGACTTGAACCCAAGACGCTCGGTATGAAAGGCCGCTCACGCCACAACCACACCACTGTGGATTGTGTTCACATCTTCCATTACACAATACAACACAAAATTTCACATTGCACTTTTTGGTGCTACATGAAAGTACATCACAAAACTGTTGTGGTGTTACTCCGAGAAGTGTTAACACTGATCTATATACATTGTATTGCCAAAGTATACATAAATTGCGGAAATTAAAAAATCGGTTACCGACCTCACCACGTAAAAAAACTTTCAAAGTCTAATGGTAACAAAAAAATTCAACATATTACGGTATGTAACTAAATTATTCTGATATTCACCTCAGAAGCGATATCGCACGCCTAGATCAATAGGGAGATAACTAAAAACTGAAATTTCGAATTTACGTGTACCTTCGGGCTTCCAGGTCAATACCTACTGAACTGCATACCAATAACTTTCCTAATCAGCAAGAAACGCTTTGTAAAAACTGAAACTTTCCCTGGCGCATATGGGAGGTGTGAAATGTGATGTAGAGAAATATGAAAACCAAACAAAGTTTTAAATATGGGCGTGGTTCCACTCTCTTTAAGGTAATCAGATCAATGATTGAAAAAAGTTTAATTTGATTTGAAGAAAGTATTATTTGAAATGAAAAAAGGTTCACTTGAAGAGAGAAAAAAATCATTTGAATTGGATAAAATTTATTTGAATTGAAAAAAAATTTCATTTGTCTTCAAATGCTATAAATATAGGAGGTTTGTACGCCATTGGGATTGACGCCAAAATTATGAAAGTATGAATAAGTGATTTGTTGACTAAAATGTTTGTGTCAAAGAGTTTCGGCAGTTGTAGAAGTTTGAAATGTTGTTGTTTTTGTTGTAGCGATAAGGACACTCCCCGCAGGCCTTGGGGAGTGTTATCGATGTTGATGGTCCTTTGCCGGATGCAGATCCGGTACGTTCCGGTATCAATCCCGACCATATCGGGAACTATTTGGTATGACCACATGCGACCTTATAGGCCATACCGCCCACCAACCCCCTAGATTCATGATGAGTTCGGGGTCGCCAGGGTCTCGGCTGTAATGAAACAGGATTCGCCACGGATTGGTAAGGTTGACAATTGGGTTGGAGAAGCTATATATTACGCTGGCAACCCCTTTAAAGGGTTGCGTTATACAACCCTTTAAATCTATTTGGTATTTTAGTCGCCTCTTACAACAGACATACCTACCACGGTATATTCTAACCCCCTGGCCCGTTGGAGTAGCTTGAAATGTTCTTAACCGTCGGTTCGTAAACCGGAGTCGGCTTCCCCGTTATAGTTGAATTAATTGACAGTTAACTTTTAGCCACAAAAATTTAATAATTAACTTAAACAAAAGTAAAGTAGTCGATTAACATTCACCTGCACCTCAGGAGAATTAAACAGACCAGACGTATATTAAATTGTAGATACATCTTTGTAGCTTTGTTTATGAACGATTTTGATTGATTGTTGCATGCTGTGGCAGCATTGGAATTTCACCTCAAGGCGTTAAAAATCAAACAAACTTGCAAACTACACTCATATAACATCATACAAAACAAAAACAACAAAATATTGACATATCTATACTAAAAGTCATAAAAAGCCGTTTAAATGAATCTCGCCGCCTGTTGAAACTGCTGTGTCTCTGGCTGTGTAAATTTTCGTGTTTTATATGGCACGATATTTATTTATTTAATAGGTCAAAGGTTTGTAAAATTGATTGCGGCAATGTGAAAATAAATGATTGCAACTTGGAAAATTTATTAGAATGCTATAGCAAAACGATATTGATTATTGAATTTCTTCGTATTCACGTTGGGATTTCACATGTGTGTGCGCATATGGCCATAATGTTCCTCTTTAAAAAATTCAGCGTGCTTTGCACACAGAGTATATTAACTTTGATTGGATAAGGGTTGGTTGTGCAGCTATAAAGGAATCGAGATAGATATAGACTTTCATATATCAAAATCATCAGTATCGAAAAACAATTTGATTGAGCCATGTCCTTTCGTCCGGTCCGTCTGTCCGTTAACACGATAACTTGAGAAAATTTTGAGGTATCTTGATGAAATTTGGTGTGTAGGTTCCTGGGAACTCATCTCAGATCGCTATTTAAAATGAAAGATATCGCACTATAACCACGCCCACTTTTTCGATATCGAAATTTCGAAAAACCCAAAATACTGACAATTCATTACCAAGGATGAATAAAGCGATGAAGCTTGGTAGGTAGTTGACCTTATTAGGCAGAATATAAATTTGTAAAATTTTCGAAAATGGGCATGGCAACGCCCACTTTTAAAGGAAGGTAATTTAAAAGTTTAGCAAGCTGTAATTTCGCAGTCGTTGAAGACATCATGATGAAATTTATCAGGAACGTTACTACTGTTACTATATATGTGCCAAATAATTATAATTAGCCAAATCGGATGAAGAACACGCCCACTTTAAAAAACAATTTGAAAAGTCCGATTTTAACAAAAAATTTAATATCTTTTCAGTATATAAGCAAATTATATCAACATTCATCTCCAGTAATGATATGGTGCAACAGAATACAAAAATAAAAGAAAATTTAAAATGGGCGTGGCTCCGCCCTTTTTCATTTAATTGTCTAGCATACTTTTAATGCCATAAATCGAACAAAAATTTACCAATCCTTGTGAAATTTGGTAGGTGCATCGATTCTATGACGATAATTGTTTCCAGGGAAAATGGGCAAAATCTGTTGAAGCCACGCCCAGTTTTTATACACAGTCGACCGTTTATCCTTTCGCTCGGCCGTTAACACGATAACTTGAGCAAAAATCGATATATCTTTACTAAAACTTAGTTCACTTACTTTTCTGAGCTCACTTATCTTGGTATAAAAATGGCGAAATCCGACTATGACCACGCCATCGAAAATTACGAAAAATGCAAAAATGCATAATTCTATACCAGATACGAAAAAAGGGATGAAGCATGGTGATTGGTTTGGTTATTGACGCAAAGTATAACTTTAGAAAAACTTTTGTAAAATGGGTGAGACACCTTCCATATAAATATAAGAAAATGAAAAAGTTTTGCAGGCGAAATCAAAAGCCCTTGAATCTTGGCAGGAATACTGTTCGTGGTGTTACATATAAAAATAATTAGCGGTACCCGACAGATGATGTTCTGGGTCACCCTGGTCCACATTTTGGTCGATATTTCGAAAACGCCTTCACATATACAACTAAGGGCCACTCCCTTTTAAAGACCTCATTAATACCTTTAATTTGATCCTCATATCGTACAAACACATTCTATAATCACCCCTGGTCCACCTTATGGCGATATCTCGAAAAGGCGTCCACGTATAGAACTAAGGCCCACTCCATTTAAAATACTCATTAACACCTTTCATGTGATACCAATATTGTACAAACGCATTCTAGAGTCACCCCTGGTCCACTTTATGGCGATATCTCGAATAGGCGTCCACGTATAGAACTAAAGCCCACTCCATTTTAAAATACTCACTAACACCTTTCATTCGATACTCATATCGTACAAACGCATTCTAGAGTCACCCCTGGTCCACCTTTATGGCGATATCTCGAAAGGCGTCCACGTATAGAACTAAAGCCCACTCCATTTAAAATGCTCACTAACACCTTTCATTTGATACCATATCGTAAAACACATTCTGTAGTCACCCCTGGTCCACCTTTATGACGATATCTCGAAAAGGCGTCCACGTATAGAACTAAGGCCCACTCCATTTTAAAATACTCATTAGCACCTTTCATTTGATCCCATATCGTTAAAACACATTCTGTAGTCACCCCTGTCCACCTTTATGACGATATCTCGAAAAGGCGTCCACCTATACAACTAAGGCCCACTGCCTTTTAAATAATCATTAACACCTTTCTTTTGATCCCCATATCGTACAAACACATTCTATAGTCACCCCTGGTCCACCTTTATGACGATATCTCTAAAAGGCGTCGTATAGAACTAAGGCCCACTCCATTTTAAAATACTCATTAACACCTTTCATTCGATACTCATATCGTACAAACGCTTTCTAGAGTCACCCCTGGTCCACCTTTATGGCGATATCCCGAAATGACGTCCACCTAGAGAACTATGGCCCACTCCCTTTTAAAATACTCTTTAATACCTTCCATTTGATACCCATGTCATACAAACACATTCCAGGGTTACCGTAGGTTCATTTTCCTACATGGTGTTTTTCCCTTATTTATCTCCAAGCTCTCAGCTGAGTATGTAATGTTCGGTTACACCCGAACTTAGCCTTCCTTACTTGTTACTTCTATATTGTAGTAACAAGAGCTCAGATGTGCTGCTTTAAATTATTTTCCATCAAATAATGGCATCTACAGTTTTACGCAGACAACGAACAGCAATCGTTAGCAGCAAAAAAAGTCGACAAACAAATTATAATCCGAACTCAAAAAACAACAGTACAATAAAATTAGAACTTTTGGAATACTTCAGTAGTGTACTCGAGAGCTTCGTAGAACTTCGGAAACCTATTTGGCGTTTACCTAAATGTCGTGTGAGTGCAGCGACAGAGATTCAGGAAAGAAGCTGACAGTCAGTTTAGCGGATCCATAGGAGCAACTCTCCTCCAAAAGGCATCGAAATTATGTAAATCTGTGACACAGATATCAATTGTACACTGAAATAAATTTTTTTGAAAATGAGAATGATTTTTCGCCATAGAAATTTATCCTTAAACCACGTGTCGCAGACGGCGTAGAACAAGCAGGCGGAAAATAAAGCAGGCAGCATAACTTCAGGCCCCGGAAATGCACATAAGGTGCAATTGAAGGCGACCTCGTAAGCACAGAAAACAGCTCAGCGACGTAGTGCTTAATCTAAGCGAGTTGTCCTCTGTACATCCTTAGATATAAGAAACGCTTTAATAGCGCGAGATCGGAAGACATGCTGGCCGCTTTAGAGCAGTGATTCCAAAATGCATGCTGCCTATAGCGTATCATCAGATGCTACCTCAGAATTGGATCCTTATATATTAAACTTCAGAGGCTCCGCGTACCAGGAAAGTTACATGCGGAGCAGCACAGGGACAAATTCTTGGTTTTGACCTGGGGAATCTCAGTTTTGATGAAATTTTCAACCATGAAATGATTCTTAGTTGGATACGCAGACGACATTAATAAATAAATGTAAGGCGCGATAACCTCCGAAGAGATCTAAGGCCAAGCTTCTCTTCCAATTTGCGTCGTGCACCTCTTGATTTTCCCTACAAATTGGCCGGACGGGACCCACATGTTTTATGCCGACCCCGAACGGCATCTGCAAGGCAGATGAGTTTTCACTAGAGCTTTTCATGGCAGAAATACACCCGGAGCGCTTGCCAAACACTGCCGAGGGGCGACACCGCTTAGAAAAATGTTCTTCTAATTGAAAAAACCTTATTTCTAAAATTTTGATGTTGCTTTGCCCGGGTGTGAACCCAGGGCATACGGTGTGGTAGGCGGAGCACGTTACCATCACACCACGGTGGCCGCCGGCGCACACGACATTGCTGGAGTCTTTAAAGCCCGAAACAACTGAAGAAGCACACATAAAGCTCACTGTCGTCATAGTGCACACAAATAAGTATGTAGACTCGCGTGGACTCCACTTGGCAGCAGAAAAAACCGAGTTGATATTCCTAACGAAAAAGCGTTTACAGGTAGAAGTTAGCTTTGAAATCTTTTCCGATAAACTCCCGTCTAATATATTGGGCACAAATTCAGCATACGACTGAGAAGGCATCTAAACAGGCATGCGTTGATAAGCAGGCTGATAGCAAAACCTCGGAGAACCACCAGAAAATAAAGGGATATTGCGGATGGACACCATTCTATCCATGTTACATTACGGCTTCGAACTGTGGACAAACACACTTCGTAAGAAGAATCGTTGTGAACTTCTAACAGCTGTAGAGTTCTGAGAGTAGCCTACGCTTAACGCATTGTATCAGTACAAGCCGTACAAGTGATTAGCGGAACACTACCCATCAAGCTTTTAGCGCTGAAAAGATGAATGATATGGAAACATAAAAGCAGGGAAGAAATATTAAGGATGTGGCAAGAACGGTGATAAAATCAACGACGAGGCAGAAGAACGGCGAAACTTATAACCGACGAAGCATGGAGCACCAAAAGCTTAGCCGAATAATTATTTTACGTTCACTTAATGCTCTCCGGGCATGGTTAAGACAGAATATCCAAATGTGTATACGGCAATGCAGACGAGGACGATGCTGAACGCACATACTTCAAATGCTCGCAATATTACAGCAAAAATTCTGGGGGAACCAGAAGCGTGGCAACAAATCAATTCCTTCGTAGAAATTATACTCAGAGCAAAAGAGCGGGACCTGGATGCAGGAACAACAGAAGGCTCTTAAAAACAATATATATGGAACACCATCCTGAAGTTATGCGAAAGTGGTCCCGGGTTAGGCGACGGTTCCAAATAGGGGGATTTTTAGTCGACGGACACCCGGCTGCTGCGACGGCAGCAATTAGGGTGCACTAGGAATTTTACATCCCAATATGAAAAAAAAACAAATAAGAAAATCTTAGTTCGGGTGAAACCGAACTAGTGATGGACGATATGGCGATTTTGAGCTATCAGTGATATGATATGGCTATTTTTGAATCGCGGCTATTTTTTATAGCTATGGCGATCGCTTTAATTTACCTTTAATAAGCGAATCTGCAATTATTTGTATACTTGGATATAAAGATTAATGTTTAAGTTTGTTTACCGGAGTAGATTCAATGTTATACATTAATTTAATTAGTATACAGAATGTGTGAATCGAAATTGGAATAAAAAGAAAACAAGTAAGGAAGGCTAAGTTCGGGTGTAACCGAACATTACATACTCAGTTGAGAGCTATGGAGACAAAATAAGGAAAATCACCATGTAGGAAAATGAACCTAGCGTAACCCTGGAATGTGGTTGTATGACATGTGTATCAAATGGAAGGTATTAAAGAGTATTTTAAGAGAGAGTAGGCCATAGTTCTATGGATGGACGCCATTTAGGGATATCGCCATAAAGGTGGACCAGGGCTGACTCTAGAATGTGTTTGTACGATATGGGTATCAAATGAAAGGTGATAAGTGGGCGTGGTTATGGTCGGATTTCGGCCATTTTTTATACCAAGATAAAGTGAGTTCAGATAAGTACGTGGGTTAAGTTTAGTAAAGATATATCGGTTTTTGCTCAAGTTATTGTGTTAACGGCCGAGCGGAAGGACAGACGGAGGACTGTGTATAAAAACTGGGCGTGGCTTCCACCGATTTCGCCCATTTTCACAGAGAACAGTTAACGTCATAGAGTCTATGCTCCTACCAAATTTCAAAAGGATTGGTAAATTTTTGTTCGACTTATGGCATTAAAAGTATTCTAGACACACTAAATGAAAATGGGCGGAGCCACGCCGATTTTGAAAGTTTCTTTTATTTTTGTATTTTGTTGCATCATATCATTACTGGAGTTGAATTTTGACTTAATTTACTTATATACAGTAAAGATATTAAATTTTTTGTTAAAATTTGAATTTAAAAAAAATTTTTTTTAAAAAGTGGGCGTGTTCTTCATCCAATTTTGCTAATTTTTATTTAGCACATATAAAGTAATAGTAGTAACGTTCCTGCCAAATTTCATCATGATATCTTCAACGACTGCCAAATTACAGCTTGCAAAACTTTTAAATTACCTTCTTGTAAAAGTGGGCGGTGCCACGCCCATTGTCCAAAATCTTACTAATTTTCTATTCTGCGTCATAACGTCAACCCATCTACCAAGCTTCATCGCTTTAACCGCCTTTGGCAATGAATTATCGCATTTTTTCGGTTTTTCGAAATTTTCGATATCGAAAAAGTGGGCGTGGTTATAGTTCGTTCATTTTAAATAGCGATCTGAGATGAGTGCTCAGAAACCTACATACCAAATTTCATCAAGATACCTCAAAATTTACTCAAGTTATCGTGTTAACGGACGGACGGACGGACGGACGGACATGGCTCAATCAAATTTTTTCTGGATCCTGATTATTTTGATATATGGAAGTCTATATCTATCTCGATTCCTTTATATATGTACAACCAACCGTTATCCAATCAAACTTAATATACTCTGTGAGCTCTGCTCAACTGAGTATAAAAATATGTACCTTTTTTGTAAACTGATGTAATGTGAAATTCTAATTTTCTGAGATGTTATGATATATATTATTAACTGGCTGACGAAAATATGTTCAGACTCGTATTACACTCAATGAGATGAAACTATCTGAAATAGATGTCAATGCATCTTTGTTTTATAAATTTGCTGATTGAAGATGCTTTGATTTTTAAATGTAAGATGAATCAACCCGAAATAAGTCTGTATATGTAACACCATAAAAACACGATTTATTTACTATATTCTACACCGATGTATTCAGAAATACTCCGTATGAATTTATTCTGAAATATGTATTTGGCTGCATAATATTTTAACAGTAAAGTGAATCAATTTTTAATGAAAAATACATAGGAAAAATACAGCAAATTCTTCAAACTATTAAAAAAATATTCTTTAGCAGAAAATTAGCCACCCACTTCAGTGCCCTAGAAATTAGCCGGAGAATTCAACAATATACAAACCATATGACAAAGCTTGAATTGCATTCTCACAAAAAACTTATATTTTGAGTTAATCTGTTTACAGTAAGACGAGTGATATATGTTTCTATAATTCTTTTATTTTTCCATCAAAAACACAAATTTTATAAAACTGTTAATGGCTACAGACTACAAATATTAACTTATGAATAACATAGCTTTAGTTTCGGTAACGTTTTACAAGACGGTGCACCACCTAATTTGTATCGAAATTTATCAAAGGTCGTATCAAAAGACGCGTCCGACCTCCGTTTTAAGAATTCGAAAGCGAAAATAAAATTTTTATTTGTCAAAAGATATAAACAAAAAAACGGTTCAAATTTCCATGTGGTTGTTGTTTTTTTCCCCACATTTGATGTACACACACACACACTAATGCAGAGAGGTGTTCTGCGCGCATTTAGTTTTGATCCCCAAACCGGTGTCGGATCCACCCAGTGTGATTTTTGGCCCTATATTTCGGACCCTCCCGGGGTCGTTTTACAGTTTTTTGTAAATAACTTTTGACTGAAATAAAATTTTTGATTTCGGATTCTTAAAACGGAGGTCTAGACCCGTCTTTTGATACCACCTTTGAGAAATTTCGATAAAAATTAGGTGGTGCACCGTCTTGTAAAACGTTACCTTAGTTTCATGTCCGAATCAGTTTTAGCAAGCGTAAAATATACTATTGTTTTTTTGTTTAAGCCAACGTCCCATCTTATTTCTATACCCTCCTGTATTTGCGATCTTTTGAATTTTTATCGTATTCTGTTTCTAGGCGCACAAGTGGACCAAAAACTTTTTCGTATTGATAACCATCTTCATAACGCAATAGCACTTGTGTTGGTTCAGTATCTATACCTGGCTTCTCTAAATCCTGAAATGTTACATCAATATTTTCCTTCCATAATTCCTCCAATTTGTTTATTTGGCACCTTAACCAACCACGTCAAAACGAGTGATCAGTTATAAGTGGCTTCCATTGTTCTTGATCCCAATTCATATATTTAAAGAGTTTTGCGCTGCACATGGTTGACTAAAATTTAAATTTATTCGTTTAAATAGATACACCTTTTAATATTTACTCCATTTTCAGCTTACCGGAATGATAACACTACAACAGAATCAGCCTGTGGTGGAATGAATCCTAATATACATTACGTACGCCACACGAGCAACATTTTAGTACTGTTTCTCCAAGTGGACCTTTTGAATATGGGGTGACTTCCCTATGTTTAGCACTCACCGAATGATTAACAATTTGGGATCCCGATGTGCTTCCACGCCATTGCAAAACCCGTTTTGAAATTCTTGCACATCACTTCGTCGTCGAAATTGTTGTTGCACAAGTTAGCTTTGTTCCGTTCGCCGTTTCCACAGTTTCTCTGCACAAAAAGACGAGAATTTTTTTCGTTGTGTAGTTCTTAAGACATCTATCCCGATAATAGCTGGCAAACTTTTGCAAAAGTATATTTTTTTCCAATTTTCGAGAAAATTATTCCTTTTTGTGTCCTCTTTTTTTACTCAGTCGGAAAGTAACGCACACAGATGAGTAGTGATGAACGATATTTCACTATCGATGATTGCATCACCGCTATATCACTATTAGTATTAGAATTTCATGCTGAAGGAAAATCGCCAATCGCTATAATCGCTATTGGCGATATTCTACCAGAGGTGATTGTCATTCAAAAGAATCGAATGAAGGAAAATCGCCAATCATTGATATATATGGATTGCAATAGCTATAGCTATTAGCGATTTGTCAATAGGGGCGATGCAATCACCAATAGCGAATATCGTTCCATTACTAAACCGAACATTACATACCCAGCTGTGCACTTGAAACGCTGTTGTTGTATGCTTCGTGTGGCTAATAATGTTATAAGGCTGCGCAATAATACGTACATATATCAGGGTGCGCAAAAATCGATCGCGATTGCTCAAAACATGATTTTCTCGTATTATCTCATTTTACGTTCGCGATTTCTCCCGATAAATACTTATAAGGACGAGCGATTGCAAAACAACATATGCATACCTTTTTCGTTTTTGAGAGACTAGCACCCCTATTGCGAGTGTCGACTGAGAATAGATATTCGACTATTAAGCGATTATCGATTATCACCCCTATTGCGAATGTCGATCGCTCGCTCATTTATCGACTGTGAATACTCTTTTAATCGATTGTCTTTCTACAGCCATTTTGCAGTCGTTGAAGCGTTTAAGTGATAGAAAAAAGTGAAAAAATTTAAAAATGGAAGAAAAAAAGTAAAAAAATTTGAATAAAAGTAAAAAATGTAAACCTAAATAATAAAAAGTGGTTATTTTAATTGCACGTCAAAAGTTGTAAGCAATAAACGGCAAATCGCAAGACTGGTGCAGCTAATGCAAGAACATCCTGATTTAGGCAAAGGCGTGTGTGGGAAAGTCCAGGGAAAATAAAGATGGGAATTGATAGCGGCTGAGCTCAATTGCTTGGGACCACCGATGCGTTCTTGGGAAAAGTGGTTAAAGGTAAACAAATTTGTATATAGCGTCCATAAAAAAATACTGAACATTCCTTTGTAGGTGTGGACGGACTTGAAAAGTAAAACGAAGAAAAAATTTTCGCAGAACCGAATGGAGTACCAAGCAACTGGTGGAGGCCCAAATAACGTCCATATGTTTTCGGCGATAGAGGAAGCTATTATTAGTTTTTTTAAGTATTGACGCCTATATTGATCCCCCTGGCGAAGAAATTGGAATGGGCAATGTGGTGGTCCAATCAAGAGTTGGTGGTAGGTCGACTGAAATTGTTGAAGATGAGCAGGAAAATGAAGTACCTGAAAGAAGCGTATCATGTGAGATCCAGGAAAGAGCTGCACTACAGGCAACTCCAGCAAGAAGGTCGAAAAATATAAGCGAAAAGGAAAAAAGCTTAGCACTGTTGGAGAAGCAGATTGACATTCAAAGTAAACATTTTAAGGCCCTGAAAAGAAATACATTAGGTATTAAGAAAAGTGTTGTAAATATAGAAGGATACATGAGGAGGTTAGTTGCGCTAAATTTTGAGGCTGTAACTTTAAAGCAAGAGAAACTAGAAATTGAAAAAGAAAAGTTTAAACTGCTAAAGAAGAAATTATTAATAAGAAAAAGCATAGGAGAGATAAATTAAGGTTGAAAGAACAGATTTTGGAGTTGGAGAAGGAGAGAATTACCAAAGCACTAATGTGAATAGTAGTTTTAAGCAATGTGATATTTTAAATGTAAATAGTAACTTTGAAATAATTTGATTTTTATGTAGATAGTAGTTTTAAGATACATTTTTTATTCACACCTGAATTTGTGATATTTTTTTACATGAAGTGATATTTTGATTTATGTTAATAAAAAACATGAATTTTTTTTAGTTAGCCTTAGTTAATTTAAAAGAAGTGTACTCTGAATTTAAAATGGACTGAATATGAATTTAAATAAAAATTGTTTGTTATCATCGTAAAACTAGAACTGCATATTTTGTAAAATATTATTTTTAATTGCCCTAGCTTCTTCGTTTGCCACTGAACCACCTTCATATGTTGTGCTATCTTGGAAATCGTCATTCGGGTTTTGATAGTCAGATATTCTTCATCTGATAATTGAACATTATAAAATAAACAAATGTTGTGAAGAGCTGCGCATACGTTTATTATTTGTGTAGCTTTCTTTGGCTCATAGTGGAGCGCACGAGCCCTTAACAAACACCAAAATCGATTTTTAAGGACTCCAATAGTACGTTCCACAATATTCCTTCCTTGGGAATATTTCTGTTAAACATACATTCTGCTGTTCCATCTTCTGGGTTTCGGTATGGCGTAAGCATATAAGGTTGTAGGGCGTAACCTGCATCGCCTAAATGTTTACATATTTTACAACCATAAAATTGTGAAAATAAGTTAAGCATTAAGGACTCCATACACCTCCTTGCTAACGTGAATATATTTCTTTTGTCTAATATATTTTTTGTTACACCGCTTTTACAACACAAATATCTTTCTAATTGTTATATTCAAAACAATGAATATTCTTATTTTCAAGCTCACACTTAAATTTGTACGTATGCAATGCCATTGCATGTAAAAATATAATGTTCGTATTACCGCCCCAAATTTCTAGTTGAATCACAGATTTTGTTGAAAATGGAATCTATTGGCTGCAGTGCTTTAACATGCAAAGGGATTTGTTAAATCTATACGACAGAAAATTACCCTGGCTGAGTTTAACCTTTATCTGCTCTTAAAAAAAACTTACGTTTCTGACGTTTCCTGCGTCTTTTTCGACGCATGTGTAGTTATTCAAATTTTTCAACATATAAAATAAATTTAAGTACGCAATAACTTTTACAAAATTGTGATTTTTTTATTTATTTTACAAAAAGTAGTCATTTTTATTTTAAAGAATTATTAGGCAAGCTTATTTTCGATACATTTAATGCATATTTTCCTATTATGAACGGTCTTGCATGCCTCTTTTTTACGGAAGCAGCAAATGGTAGTGTGCATATTATTTTTGGAAGCTTCATTTTTTTCCCAGCACATCAAGCACCTTTGTCTGCCTTTTATTTGTTGTGGAACACTTTTTGCTCCAGTAGCTTGTTTAGATGTAACATGTTTAGATGAGGAAGCAGTTTCAACTAAATTTGCTGCTGAACTGGTTCTCGGCTTTACAGTTCTATTTTCCATATATGTTGTGGCTAGCGATAATCCTTGTTCCTTTAGAAAATTCCTTCGAATAGTTGTTTTCTGGGTACGCTGCCAATCAGGATTAATTTCATTGAAAATTATGAATGCGTTCAAAGCAGATATGTCTATTATATTGGCAAACACAGCCATGGGTCATCGATTAGTTTTCCTCTTGCAACTATAGCATGAAAGCATTTATCAACTGTATCGACTCCTCCTGTTTTAAACGAAAAACAAACTTGAGTCATCAACAAAACACATAAATAAGTTTACCATACACGGACCTTTTGTTTTAGTATAGTAGTTTATAATAGATGGTAGCCTTTTAGTCCCATCTTGGACTTCGATAGAGTTGTGCAAAGTACTTTGTAAAATTGTACATTTATTTTTCCCTCCCAATGTAAGAAACAAGTGCAGTATTATTTGTGAATGCGAATGTTGACTTGAACAATGGTAGGTTTTTGCATTTTAGGAGAATTTCCCTCCAATTCTCGATGTCTTATTTTTTCTCATAGTTCCCACCATTGTAATACCTCTTGCTAATAATTCCTGGCCGAGGCCATATGAGGAAAAAAATTATCCATTGTCACGTTGTGACCTTTCAACCCAGAAACCATATCCAAAACAACTCGTTGACCCTGATTTTTTTCGCATGTGCTCACACCGGCTGGTTTACCCAAATATGGCTGTATTTTTCTTACATAGCAATTTTCAGAGCAGACACACAACCAAAACTTGATTCCATATTTTTCTGGTTTGGAAGGCATATACTGCCGAAACTTGCACCGGCTCTGAAACCTAGTAGCTGCTCATCAACAGTTACACATTCGTGTGGGTTGTAATAGTCTGCTAATATACCTGACCATTTTTCAAATACCTCTCTGATGGGAGCAAACTTATCTGCAGACGTTTGCTATCTGCAACTCATAGCATCATCAAAACGAAGTACTTGCGTTACATATTGGAATGTATTTTTTGACATTATAGCTCTAAAAAAATCGGCCGACCATACTGTGCATCGAATAAATCTACCAATGTTTAATTTTTAGGTCTACAAATTGATTTTTAAATTTTGTTTATAACATTATTCAATAAAAAATTGTATATACCTATACACGCCAGCTAAAATGAAAATGCCAATATACGCTTGAAGTAAAGAAGAATCAATTTCCATGCAGTCTTCACCATGGTTAGCTCTAACAAATGCATTTGTATGCTTTAGAATAATATTTTCCAGATGTGGTGGTAAAAAAAGGAGAAACGAATCTTTTATATTGCTAACACGTGCTTTAGCATATCGAGTAACTTCAGGTAACATATTGATAATATTCTCACTTCTGAGTCTACCATTGTGCTGCTGAAAAGGTTCTGCCTGCCATATTGTTCCATCTTTCGAAAGGTACAATGGATCACCGTTTGAAGCAGTACCAATACCATCACTTCTAGTAGATCGAGTATTATTATCTTCTTCGCATTCACTACCATCCAAAAAAGTTTCACTTTCACTACCTCCTGACACATCAAGCATATAATCATCACTTATATCGGAGAGGCTGCAGCTATCTTCATCACTTTGATTGATAAGAGATCCTATTTCCTCACTCGACAAATATTTCGGTTGACACATATTATTTATTTCGTGAGTTTCTTTTATTTTATATAAAATTTCACACAAACACACCTTCTTCACTTGCAAAAATGACATTTGAAACTAACTTTCCCGCCAAAAAACATACGTTTTCCCATATGCGTCGAAAACGACGCATGAGGGTTACTAACGTAACTTTTTGAATAAATCACAAGAAAAACAAATTTTTGTATCCAAAACCAATTTGAAATATGTAAAGAACTGTTATTTACAAAGTCAAGAAAAATAAATAATTTTGAGCAAATTTTTTTCACAAAAATGCAAAAAATATATTGCTTTTGCGTCGATTTCGACGCAAAGAGCAGATGAAGGTTAACACAAAATTTGTTTGTGTGTACAACAAGCACATAAAAATGTTCAACTTCTTTTGCAAATATCTCTTGACAAAAGCAACATTTTTTATTTTATATTTCGGATTCGCAATACTGGGTCCAAAACACATCTTTTGACACCCCTCCAAATATTTTTGGGCGGGTATTAAGAGCGTCATGCTGTAATATTCATTTGCTAAGAATTCATATGGAATACTGTGCCTTTGGGTAGACTTCAGAAATCACCACGGACCATTTTCACGTTCACAAATAGGTGTATGGAGTACTTTACATACCTAATATTATATTTCTTTCACCCCTACGGTAGTCATCTTCCAATCGTGGTTTCAATGTGGACATGTTGAAAATGTTTGCATCGTGCGTTGCCCCCGGATACTTGGCATTGACATAGCGGATTCTCATGGCATTATCGCAAACCTATGAAATAACAAAAATTATCAACTCCACGATATTTTCTTTGTAAAATACTTACTATCATTGCATTCAAACTATAATATCATTTGCGATTATAGTACAAATGCTGAATGTCCTTTTTTGGAGCAAGAATTTTGACATGCGTCCCGTCTATGCAACCTATCACGCCTGGTATTCCACTTTCAAAAAACTAAAGCTTTGCTTGACGCTTTTCCTCCTCAGTATATTGAATTGTCACCCAATTTCTGCAAACGAATTCCTCCAAAGCAGGGAATACTTCAGATAAAACTAGGGATACTGTAGATTGGCCGAATCCTATATTAAAGTCATTGCCTACACTCAGCTGGTATGATCCGTGAGCACAGAACCGTAAAGTTACTGCAAGCTTTAAAATTGTTGGGATAGATGTGTTTCTAACACCAGGTTGTAGTTTGGCATTTAGCAATGCCAGTAAATCCGCAAATGCAGCTTTCGGTAAACGAAAGTTTTTCAAAAATCTGTATAAATGGGAGCTTTAATAAATTTTTAACTTTAAGACAAATTAAATCCAGATAGTTACATGTGATCTTCCATTTCCAAAGGATTCGACGAATCCCTCAGGTTGCGTCTTTCCCTTGCCAGCTCTATTAGCCTTGTATGTGCATCTTCATCTTCCTCACTATCACTTAACCACAGCTCAACACAATCCATTTATAATATTTATTATAAAATATCTAATTTAAATTTATCTTAAAAATGTTTTGTTATTTTGGTTTTATCAAACACGGCAAAAATGTAAATAAATGGTAAACAGCTGATTGAAATCCAGCGAGTTTTCTTCTTTCTCGTCTTCTTGCAGCGAGTTATTCACAATGGTACAAATTTTTTTCGATCGAGTTACACAATACGAAAATAAAAGACTATCGACTCGGTCGACAAATTTCTATTCTACTGCTGATCGACACTCGCAATAGGGGTGTAGATAAACAACTTTTCACAGCAGCCTTTCCGCCGCTATCGATCGCTTTGTACGCTCGTTCGTTTTCGATGTGTATACACAAAATTATTGCCTGTGGTCTCTCAACTACGAAAAATATTTTAACGAACGTTGGTTGAACTTAGCACTTATCGTGAGAGATCGAATTTTTGAGCAATCGCGATTGTTCTTCCTACGGTGCGATTGCAAAAAGTTGATTTTAATCAGTCGAAAAAAGTTATATATACGTGGTAGATTATTTTTAATCTTATTAGTATTATATTAATAAAAAATGGGGAGAACGTCGAATATTGACAAGGCAAAACTTGTGGCCTTTAATAAAGATACCAAAATGTCAATATGCCTTTTATGTGAAAAAGAGCTTAAAGGGCATATATTAGGAAATGATTGCATCCTACGAAAAAAGTTTAACTTGAACTTGAAGTCTAAAAATATCGTTGAACACGTGAACCTTATGGCAGATAACATAAAAAATATTTTGAAACAAAACTTTTCCAAGAAAATGTTATGTTTAAAGATTGATATTGCTGCAAGGATGAGAAAAAGTATATTGGGTATAAATATTCAATACATCAAAGATTTTAAAATTGTGATAAACACTACTGTATGATAAAACTGAAAAAGAGGCACACGGCACATTTCTTAAAAAGCAAATATTAAAATGCCTACGGGAATATCAAATTGAACTGAAAAAATTTATTCAACTACATCAAACAACGGGAGAAACATGATAAAAGCCTTCTAACTACTCCAGCAGGAAATATCAGACTTGCAAAATGATGAGTTGGAGGTTCTTTCAGAAAACGAGGATGGCGATTGCGAATCAGCACACGATCGCTTAAGTTTAGTGCTGGCCATAGTTAGATGTGCTGCGCATACAATTCAACTTGCAGCTCACAATTCCTTCAAGCATATACAAGGCAAATTAGAAGATTGCAGAAAAATTGTGAAACTCCTAAGGGCGAGCATTAGGCGTGGTCGTAACACTGTGGACATACGTATGCCACATCTGGATCACCCGCTGGAACTCAACTTTTTAAAATGATGGCGTCCCTGTTGAGTTTAAAAGATCACATAGATAGGAACGAGATCGAGTTTCCTGTTAACACTGAAATTGATTGGAGCTTTGTAGAAAGCTTTGTCGATGCATTCAAACCAATGGCGCAATATACAAAGCAACTTCAAACTGAGCAATACATCATTGTGATTTCTACAGAGATTGGCTAATATGTGAAGTCAAATTAAAAGAATGACTGGAAATGCTTTTGCTGCCAAACTGTTCAAATCTATGGAAAAGAGAAAAAAATATTGATGAACAACGTCGCATTCCTTGCTGGTATATACCTCGATCCAAGATTTAAACTTCTTAGATTCACAGTATATGACTGATTAGCAGAAGAAAAGTGCAGTGGTATGTGTAAAAAATTAACTACGTGCTTTTGTTTGAAAAATTGTCATTTCCTCAGGTGCATATATTACGAACAAACGCAAGCCTTAATTCCTTGAATGAAAGAAATGAATCAGAAGACACTGCGCTAGGTTTGCTTAATGATCCCTACAGTATTTTAGAAGAGGAGTTCAACATCATGACCAGGTGTACATTGACAACTGAAAGCAATGCTAGTGTCCGCCAAAAGCTCGATAATTTAGCGTACGGCGAAAGGAAGCCTCTTGCGGCTGATAACTTGATTATTGGAAAAATCTGTCCACAAAAGAAAAGGATTTGTATAAGCTGGCTGAAATAATTTTAGCTGTTCCGTCAAGTCAAGTTTCCGTTGAGAGAGGATTTAGTGCTTTATCTACAATTCTCATCAAGCAGCGCTCCAGATTAAGCAGTAGCACAATAAATGATTTACTTATCATTAAGCTCAATAATATTTTACTGGAAAAAGTAAATTTCTAAAAGTTCTATTCAAGTTTTACTAAATTTTCGAATGAAACTCTTTAAATATTTTATATTTTCTTTGAATTCATATTTTTAAGTTTATTTTCATTTTCTTGTACCTACTTGAAATTTTTCATTTACTGAATTTGGTGTTGAATTGCATATGTATGTACGTACGTATGTATATGAAGTGAATTGATATTTTAATAAATGGAAATATTTATAAATTTGTAGTTCCCTTTCTTGTACTTTGTTCATTTCAAAAAGAATAAAAGAAAACTTTGTTTTTCATGTGAATGTATCTACCTACTATTTTTACATTTGATGTCATCATAACTGAAATACCCTGTATCCATACTTCCCTGCAAAAACCGTTGGATCGTGTGGTCCACTGGAGTACTTACCATTATACTCCACTGTAATGCAGAAAGGGACCAACTCATGTTTCTACACGAACATATTGTAAGCCGACCATTGCTCGTTTTTAACGATTGTAATCAGTACACGATGTTTATTGGACTGCGGGGCCTCCATGGATTACTCTGATGTAATGCGGAGCTGGAGTATATGGTTCAGTCCTAGGATATCGCAACGTTAATTGGACCATCTTTTTTGTGTGAATTGTGGTTAATTTTGGAGCACTCGCTTGGCCCATAGCGAGTACTCCATACATGCATGCATGAAGTACTCGCGATTTTTGCAGAGTTACTCATGTATGTATGTATGTATGTACATGCATAATATATAACTACCTGTAACTGTTGAGAAGTTTTTAAATCGGATATTTACACTTAAGAGTGGTATACGGTAGCTACAGTAGGCAGAATGTTTTAAGGGTAAGTATTTGCGTGAAAAATTTTAGGTAAATAAATTTATTTCAAAAAGACATATTAGAATCATACATATAAGTATGCCTGCATATTCACATTGGTAGCATATCTATATGTATATGTATGTATATTAGGGTGTGCCAAACAAATTTTATTTTACTTTTGATATAGTGAAAATATAGTTCAGGACATCCGAATAGCTAAAAAAATAAATACCTGGCTCGATTTACCTCCGAGGAGATTTTTTATTGAGCTTCTCTTCCAATTTGCGTCGTACTTCTTTTCAATTTTACCTACAAATTGGCGGGACTCTGAAACCATTTCACCATTTTCACAATTTGTTTAAGTTTTGTTCTTACCGCAACAATTGCAAACTTTGTTAAGGTTAGACCTTTAGGAAAAGTGGTCTTGGTCTTTTACGGATTTTGATTATCTTCACTCAGTCTATATAATTTGGCAAGCATAGTGTCTCTGCCAAATTTCAATGTAATATCTTTATTGGCTTTTGCTTTACGGCTTGTTAAACTTCTTTATTTCTTCTAAATTTTCTTCTTTTAAATGTGGGTGGTGCAATACCCATATTCCAAATTTTAGCGTCATAAAACCAATCGACCTACCAAATTTCATTAGCTTAGTGATACTCGTTTTTGAATAATATCACCTTTTCCATTTTTCTTAATTTTCGATATCGGAAAAATGAGCGCGGGCGTCCGTTTCGCTCATTTTCAATACCAATCTATTCTGTGTCCAGATAAGCCCGTACATCGAATTTGGTGAAGATATTTCAATATTTGCACAAGTTATCGTGCTAACGCACGGACAGATGAACAGACGGACGGGCGGACATGGTTTAATAATTTTTTTTTCGATACTGATGATTTTGATACCTGGAAGTCTATATCTATTTCGATTCATTTACAACTGTTCAACTAACCGTGATCCGATCAAGGTTAAAACACAAGTACATTAAGTGCAAATTTACGTGAGTACCTGTAATTGTTGGCCTAACCGCGCGGTGCATCAATACATATGTACATGTACGGCCCAACACTCGCTACCTTGGTCCCAATCGAAGATGTGAGTGGACACACCATCACCTTGGTGGGGTTGGAGGCCTATCTAACAACTCTTCCATTCTAAGGGTCATGGCGTCCGGTTGCAATGCAACTCCACATTCGAGCTGACAAACTCTTACCGCATTCGGAGAAACGGAGCAAGCTCCGCGGGCTATGTGCCCCCCTTGATACCACTTTAAAGTGTTGGCTTGACTTTCGCAGCCGAAGCTACAACCGGATGAGTATCCACCTACTCTGGACGGCGCGAATGTAGATTGCCAAAATTAAAACAGCAATTATTCCTTTTCAAAAAGTGGTTGTGTCACTTCATTGTTAAGAAAGGAAATATTTGATAGTAAATTCACGGTGTTCCGCGCAGAATTACTATCGATCGGAACCCCGGTTACGGATGGACCCGGGGTCCTTTTTTTGACATTACATGAGATATGTCAACATGGGTATCAAACGAAGAGTATTTTACTCCGCATTTCTATTGACATCTTTAATGGGGGTTGCTACTTAGGGTTGCCACTTCACCTTCTTCTTTATATTTCTTTGTATATCCACTTCCATCTCGGAAACGGCTTAACCGAATTAAATCAAATTTGGTACATCGATATAGTATTGCATTTTAAGGCTTTTAGCCTAGGTTTTGCCACTGACGATATTTCACAAGGTTGCCACCTTTTTCCAATAAGGGAATCAGTCTCTTACAAAAGTGATCACCCCTCAAAATACGCGGGTTTGCGCAGCCGTTTTTATACTCAGTTGAGCAGAGCTCACAGAGTATATTAACTTTGATTGGATAACGGTTGGTTGTACAGGTATAAAGGAATCGTGATAGATATAGGCTTCCATATATCAAAATCATCAGTATCGAAAAAATATTTGATTGAGCCATGTCCGTCCGTCTGGCCGTTAACACGATAACTTGAGTAAATTTTGAGGTATCTTGATGAAATTTGGTATGCAGATTCCTGGGCACCCATCTCAGATCACCATTTAAAATGAATGATATCGGACTATAATCACGCTCTATTTTTCGATATCGAAAATTTCGAAAAACCGAAAAAGTGCGATAATTCATTATCAAAGACGGATAAAGCGATGAGACTTGGTAGGTGAGTTAACATATGACGCAGGATAGAAAATTAGTAAAATTTTGGACAATGGGCGTGGCACCTCCCACTCTTAAAAGAAGGTAATTTAAAAGTTTTGCCAGCCGTAATTTGGCAGTCGTTGAAGATATCATGACGAAATTTGGCAGGAACGTTACTCCTATTACTATATGCATGATTAATAAAAATAAGCAAAATCGGAGAACGAACACGCCCACATAAAAAAAAGTAAAATTTTAACAAAAATTTAATATCTTTACAGTATATAAGTAAATTATGTCAACATTCGACCCCAGTAATGATATGGTGCAATAAAATAGTAAAATAAAAGAAAGTATAAAAATGGGGGTGGCTACGCCCTTTTTCATTTAATTTGTCTAGGATACTTTTAACGCCATAATTCGAACAAAAACTAACCAATTTTTGTGAAATTTGGTAGGGCTTAGATTCTAGGACGATAACTGTTTTCTGTGAAAAAGGGGTGAAATCGGTTGAAGCCACGCCCAGTTTTTATACACAGTCGACCGTCTGTCCTTCCGCTCGGGCGTTAACAGGATAACTTGAGCAAAACCCGATATCTCTTTACTAACTCAGTTCACGTATTTATCTGAACATGTCTTTGTATTGGTGTAAAAAATGGCCGAAATCCGACTATGACCACGGCCACTTTTTCGATATCGAAGTTACGAAAAATGGAAAAAATGCCAAAATTCTATACCAAATATAAAAAAAGGGATGAAACATGGTATTTGGATTAGTTTATGACGCAAAATAAAACTTTAGAAAAAACGTTGCAAAATGGGTTTGACACCTACCATATTAAGTAGAAGAAAATGAAAAGTTCTGCAGGGCGAAATCAAAAGCCCTTGGAATCTTGGCAGGAATACTGTTCGTGTATGACATATATAAATAAATTAGCGGTACCCGACAGATGACTTTCTGCGTCAGCCTTGTCCACATTTTGGTCAATATCTCGAAAACGCCTTCACATTTACAACTACCACCACTCCCTTTTAAAATACTCTTTAACACCTTTCATTGATACCCATATCTTACAAACAAATTCTAGAGTCTCCCCTGGTCCACCTTTATGGCGATATCCCTAAATGGCGTCCACCCATAGAACTATGGCCTCCACCCTCTTAAAATACTCTTTAGTACCTTCCATTTGATACATATGTCATACAAACACATTCTAGGGTTACCCCAGGTTCATTTTCCTACATGGTGATTTTCCCTTATTTTGTCTCCATAGCTCTCAGCTGAGTATGTAATGTTCGGTTACACCCGAACTTAGCCTTCCTTTTAAAAAATTTAATATTGAAAAGTAACAGTATTACAAGTAGACTAAATCAGTTAAAACATACGGTATAAAAATCTAACATATAAATTAAAAACATATTTACCTGTGCCAAAAGATAATTTAACTAATTGTATTAAGGCTAAACAAGTGAACAAGTATTTAGGTTGGAAGGGTATATTGCTTTTTAATCCAAAATACATCGAACTGCACACAATGTTTTATACAAATTTAGATGTGCGCGGTTAGCTCGGTTTACGTTGCAAATGGGTTTTGGGTTATGTATACTATTCAGTGGACATCTAGGAACACCAGGGAGTATATGTAAAAAAAAATGGAATATTTTGAAAAATCGACTTTTGGCCAGCTAGACTAATCAAATACCCCACCGTGCGGCGCCTGAAAAAAAAATAAAAGAAAAATAATAAAAAAAAACGAGATGAGGTTGGAGCCTCACCTCATACACACAGACACAAAACCAATTACTCTAACCACCATTAGACACCAAAAATGCGACCACTTCCACTCATACACGTTCAGTGAACTAACGGACCGACTAGTAGAGAGAGCCCCACTTACATCAAAACCATTATCACAACTTACAACCCCAAAATTATTAAAATCTCTAATTTCCGAGTACTCCGGACATTCACACAAAACATGCACCCAACTTTCATTCAAAGCCCCATACACACAACGCTCCGTTTAGCTCAGGCTCTCTTATGCAAAAATGCATTGAGAGAACCATGTGTGTACAAATACAGCTGGATATAAAAAGATGGATTGATATTTCTGAATATTAGATATCAAATTTATTAGAAATATGGTGGTTGATGTAGATTACGGTGCCGCCTGCTTGAATTGTAACAGTGCATAACTAGATAATGGAAATCGAGTTTCTGACAAAATAAAGTAGAGTTTCTAAAGAAATGTGCTAATGAGATGATATTCTTAATATTAGGCATTACAGTGCTTTATTTACCTGTAATATAATATTTGACGCCCACACATATCGAATCGGTTTCAAATTGCCTATGAATGGTATACTGAAGAGCGGTCTACTCTAATTTTATTGGCATTAAATTCACCTAAATAATAATTTAAGTCTTAAATTTTTACTGCAAAGTTTATTGAATTTTAAGCGCTACATATAAAAAAAATAAATGTAAGGCACGATAACCTCCGAAGAGATCTAAGGCTGAGCTTCTCTTCCAATTTGCGTCGTGCTCCTCTTGATTTTCCCTACAAATTGGCCGGACGGGACCTACATGTTTTATGCCGACTCCGAACGGCATCTGCAAGGCAGATGACTTTTCACTGAGAGCTTTTCATGGCAGAAATACACCGGAGCGCTTGCCAAACACTGCCGAGGGCGAACCCGCTTAGAAAAATTTTCTTCTAATTGAAAAACCTTATTTCTCAAATTTTGATGTTGCTTTGCCCGGGGTGTGAACCCTGGGCATACGGAGTGGTAGGCGGAGCACGCTACCATCACACCACGGTGCCCGCGCTACATATACTGCCTCTTATTTCAATTCACTTGCCTCATATTTAAATATGTAACTGCACTTCCACATATGTATGTATGTAAAAATAAATGTACATACAAACTTATGAACTTACTATACTAACCCACTTGTGTATCTTAACTGGCGCAACTTTTATTAAATCTTTTATTGAGTTGAAATTGAAAAATCATGTTCTGCAATAGAATTTATGACACCACCAAAATATAAAAACGTATGCCCAAAAAGCTTTTGACCTGCATGAGCACGCATTCGTTGTACGAGAGTACGCTGCATGTTGTTGTTGTAGCAGTGGGTAAGCTACATCTTAGCTTTTTTTTGTAATTAGAGTGGCGAAAGGTGTATAGCACATGCCTGGAAGCTTGGTTTTTTATACATCTTATTGTAGCCACAGATAACTTAGGTGTCATAAAAAAAATTTTGCGGGCGCGGGTTGCTTCAAAACAGTAGAAGGCAACTGTCGATAGCGCATGCGCAAATGCTCTGTGGCAGCCATGCGGCAGCATTTAACGATTTGACGCGAAGGTGCAAATTGCTGACAGCTGCAAAAGTGGAAAGTGTTTAGTAAAAATAAAAATAAAATAAAATCTATTAAAAATGGTTTTAAGGCAAAGTGTAGCAGCATTTGTGCTGTAAGTTTAGTGCTGTTGTTGCTGTATTTTCAAAGTCATCCCATGGCAACATGTACGCATGCGCTTGTGCTGTAAGTGAAGGCAACAATAAGAGCAAATTTAACAACAACAGCAACACCATCAAATATCATAATAAACATAACCTTTTTCACACTCACGTCTAATGGTTAGAGCACGCATCTTTCTACGTTACTAAAATGAAATCCTTTGAGTGCACCAACTTTTTATTTGCAGCAGACTCTTCGATTGATGCTGAAAGTTTTTGACTTGTGGCAGACTATTGAACTGTGGTGCGTGGCATATTGTAACAATGTCAAGAATTGTTTGTATATAATATATAAATCTCTCTTATTTCTTTACAAAGATATCAAATCAAAGTTTTTATAACCTAAATAGATGGACAAGTTATAACTTTTAACATTGTAACTGATTTGTGAATTTACTGTCGGCATCCCCGTATAAGTTCCATATTGCATCACAAAGAGCTAAAAAGGCTCTGAAGTGGTTCACAGGCGTTTTTTTGTAGCTAGCCTTTATTATATAAAGCCGTGTTCAAAGTTCGTTTATTTTCCCCTTTTGTTGCATGGTCTAGGTACTCTGAACTATGAGGTTTCAAAGTTTTTTCTCAGTGCCAAGTATTTTAAAGATTGATTACGCACTTCGCCTTCTCTTCCCGTACAATACCTAGATTTGTGCGTCCCCTAGCGGAATTTCCTTAAAAGTTATTGCAGTCCTTTTTGATATTTGATTTATAAAAATTTCAAGCCTCTAGCTTTCCTGAATGTTACAAATAAAATCATCGAATGATATTTTGTATTATCACGATCCCCGCGTCACCTATCGGATTTTTTTCTTATTTGTTACGTTGTTTTTATGCTCAGGACAGCTTTTTAAAATTTCGCATTTTCCTCCCTTTTTGAACGCATTGTCACCGCATTCTCTGCTTAAAATCAGGTATGAAGTTGAAGGCTCCATGGGAAGTATCCCAAAAATTGGTCGCAAGATTCCATACGATCGACACAACTTTCTAAAACATCTAGATCGGTACGTCACCTATTGAAGCTTTTTGTCTTGTATGTTAAACTGGTATTCATCTCTGAGCCACGTTTTAAATTTCAGCCCTCTGGATCATGATATCATAACTTTCATGAGTTTTCTAATTATCAAGATTGCTGAATTATTCTATATTTGTTGCATTGTTACGGTGTCTTGAACCAAGTTAAAGTTTTATCGCTAACATATGTGAGAACTTAAAATTCTTCGCCTGTGGGTTAGCAAAAGATCTTATCTGTTTTAAAAAGCTCCGCACACGGGCTAGGCAAATATGGATTTTGACTTACGTGAAGGCTTTTTAAATGTAATATTGGATATGTGTCTCTAAAACACTAGGAGATGTATCAGATTTGGTTCTTATAATCTGGTCTGCCCTGGGGTTCTGAGGGCTCAGAAATTTACAAAGATGCATTTTGCACACTGATCATACGCAACTAGCCTGAGTATTTCATAAATGAGCATTTTGAACTGCTAAGCCATGCCCACATAGTTGTGCTTTAGATAAAAATATAGGACAAATATACTCCAAAGTCAACCAAATTTTTTAAAAATGATGCATCACTATGCTGCTAGTAACTAAATGCACAACAACAACAAAGCAGGCAATCACACATACATGTAAACATCAAAGCAAGTAGCCATACATACATGTAGTCAGCAGCTAAGGAAGGAGAAAAAAGAGAAACAGTCGCAAGTAATGCAATTATCACCTAAGAGCAGAAGTTATTTCTAACACATAACCAGCAGCTAAAATTGGAGAGAACACATGTACTCGATAATAGAGTGCATCAAAGCCAATAAGAAGTACATAAAACGAAATAAAGAAGCAACTACTCGATACGGCTGTTCGCGAAATGTCGCAGACCGTGAGAGGAATTGGTGGTGAACGAAGCGAACTGAGAGCATAAAAGCAGCGAAGTTCTGGTGATGGTCAATCAGTTTGATTTTAATACGCTGTAATTGAAGTACGCTGGTAATTTAATCGTGAAATAATAAATTGTGTATATTGAAGTGCAAGTCACAATGGATATACAACATTTTATTACACTGAAACTTTTTTATTTGAAATATTGGGAAAAATAATATTTAAAGAATTTTGATGGTGCCTTAAGAATAAGTTTTGAATTAAAATTTTTTCCAGCGCTACAATCTTTTAGAAAAATTTTTTGTTTTCAAATTGTTATTGTAAATTTGAAATCATACAGAAGTGGCTTGGCTTCATATGTAAGTGCCTTTTCTTTTCACTTCATATGAAATTTAGGCACTTTATATGAATAGAGTTTAGATGTGAGGACATATGCGAGTGCTATAATTTGTTTAATTTCAGAGGGCCAACTTTCAAATTTAAGCATTTTTTTGGTACAAAGTCCATTTTAGGCCGTTTTCCGAACACAGAATGAAAAATAAAAAAAAATCCAAAACACCATCTCCGTACAATTTACTACTCTTTTCCTTAATACTCAGGTATGACCTCTGAATGTCTATCTGGGTCCAGCTGTGATTTAATTTTTTACGTCAATAAAGTAATCACACCTTTGGTGTAAATGTGCGCCTTGAGCAGCAGGTATGGATGAGAAAACGGGAATTGTATGCGGTCGTGAGATTGCTTCGGTTGTTAGAAATTACATTAATCAACTCGACTGCTAACAAGCTGCGTAATATACTTAGAACTCATTTCCGTAATTGAATATATAAAATTAGATTGTAGTTGTTGTTGTAGGGATTAGGACACTCCCCGAAGGTTTTGGGTACGTTTTGTTAAACAGCACAATTAAGTACTAACCCGAACATCTCGGAAACGAGTTTATATGACACATTGAACCTTCTGGGCCCATAATGGCCCCCAAAGAACTGAGTTTTAGTAAAATACTCGATGCAGAATTGTATATGTCTCTAGAAAACTCGAGACTATTTGTGGAGTTCAAAACTAGAAAGAAAATAGGAAACTTCGTTTGAGGCTCTTGTAACGAATTTAGTGCAATTGCTCTTATTTGCAACCTTCTACTAACGTTCGAATTACTAATTGTTGAGTAAATAACTCCACTATTCAATAATGCAAAATGGTCTATATAAGTACTTCACAATACACATATACTGCTCGACAGATAGCGTGCTTAAATCAAACTGATTCCTCTGCCTCAGCTGCTGTTGCTTTTATACTGTTTGGTGTCCTCGTTGGCATATTTCTAGGCGTTTCTATTTCCAGAATTACTAGTTAGTTCTCAGCTATAAAATTACCAGCTATAACTACGTTTACAGCTTCTCATATGCGCGTTTGTATGTGGGTGATACTTCCACAGACAATTGCCTACTTTTGGGGCATCTCAGGCTATATTTGTGCATATGTTTGTTCGTCTCTCTCCGCTGCGTATGGACATATGTATAGACATATGATTTATTTGTTGATGTGTATACAATCAGTGCTTAGTATTGGCTTAGAGATGATAGTACCCCTTAGCGTTGCTATTATTCGTCAAACTATTATGACAGAATTTGCAAGTGAATAAGAAAAAAAAGACGAAGACCTGAAGAATAAATATAGTTTAAGGCCTGTTTTTTTCAGTACAAGTTCAAATCATTTGTCAGTTAAACTACGCTTAACCTTATTCTGCAGTTTTTCAGTCTATTTTAACTAAAGTTAAGTTGAGTTTAAGCTGCCGATCTGGCTGGGTTTAACTATAGTTAACATATCAGTTATTTGCGTTCGTTCGAAATGGCGTCGAATATACCCAACAAGCATTTGGGCTTGAATAACATTTAGATCTCATGTTGGTAACTAGGCATACTTCTAAAGTCTCAAGAATTGTTTCAAAACACATACCACAGTATTTTCGCAAAAATAAAATAAAATAAACTAAATATATATAATTTATTTGTGATAATTACGCTTCATTACTGTCATCAACCAGGTGTTTATTTCTTCTAATAAACAGCTGTTGGGTTTGGTAGTACCTGATTGGAGATTTTGTTTTTAACTCCACCACAGCTCGATATCCAATGTAGGATATCAACTGATAAATGTGCTAAATATTCATTGAGAACTGCAAATTTCTCAAGATAATAATATTTAAGAAGGACGTCTTAATGAAGGTTTTAACCATGGAGATTCGAAAACTATAAATTTTACAAAATTTCCCAAGGTTGGATAGTGATTGGAGAATGAAGTTGGATATCACCTCCGGAACTAGATATATTTCTCTGGAGAAATTTTTTTTCATGTTTGTTGGGTAAACAAAATCCAGGTGTTGCCGTATCTGCAAAATTATCTAGATAATAAAAAACCAATTTGCGGCACAAAAAGCCTACCCAAAGGCGGCCTTAAACTGTTACTAAAACTGCTCAGTAGTTTACCGCGGAGTTTAAATTTGACTAGAGTTTTAAAAACAACTTAATTTAAGCTTACTTATCTTAACCAACTACTGAAAACCGGCTTAAAACAACTAAACAACATGCCGTAGCACAGAGGTTTGTGTCTCCGCTATTAAGCACAATTCGTTTTGTAGCGAGTTATTTACAATGCCTTCTTCAATAATTGCCGATTGATGGGACTTTTACTCGTCTAGCCTAGATAATTTCAAACAAACAAGTGAAGCTAATAAGCGTGTTACAAATGGAATTGTTTTATATTAAAATTACAACGAAAATGGGCAAGGTTTCAGTCGTTATTCTTCAGGCTTATAAGTAAACGTCTAGCAACGCAACAACTAGCACATCAACCAATCGAACTCACCTTTCAAGAACAAAGAAAACCAAAAAATCTCATATACAGAAGCTCTTGCGTTAGCAAGTTCAGTGCGACTGCTGAAGGGCAAAAAGCTTTCTTGTTTGCTGAAACTCAAATCAGCTCAGATGTGCCCGAAGGCACCCAATGTTTTTGAATCTGAGCATTTTTCGATGTCCCATAATGGAAATTCAGAATATTTGAAATGCATTAATAAAAAATGGAACTGTATACCCTTACGCTGACATTAACATAGTGTGGCAAATGTAGCAAAACGGACTGCTGGCCTATTAGTGATTACCGCTCGCTGAAAACATCATTTGCAATACTTAAGAAACTATCCTCGTATTTATTTGCGTATATGCTTATGATTGAATGCGTTTCTGTGCACATTTATTAAAAGCATAAAGTGCATGAATTAGCATTTCTTACCGACCTATGAACGTAAAGGTCTAAATAAAAGCATAAATACCTGAATGAATTGCTAACGCACTTTGATTGACTAAATGAATGGCGCGCCAGTTTATTGATGCGTCTAGTCGCTTTTGTTGCTCTCTTTTAGGTGGGTGTCATATTGACAGCAGCAATTATCGACACCAAAACAACCACAAAAAAAAAGGATTAATTTTAAAAAATATGAAAGTAAGTGATTTGAGTTGATGCACCATAAGTGCACGTAGCCAGTAATCCACAATCACAACGCAAACCTTTAAATTCAAGCTAGGAGCCACATTATTAGGACATGACTTGAGAATTCAAGTTTTAGCACTCGATTAGTCAATTACAATCTAACGCAACTCTTTTTATACTCAGCTGAGCAGAGCTCAACGAGTATATTAATTTTTTATATTAAAGCCGTTTATCGACACAATAGCCATATACTGAAGGCTCAGGATGGTGGAAATTAATAATTGACTTAGTATAATGAGTTGTTTAGGGCCTGCATCCACGCCGTTTCGCTTCTTGGGAAGGCGGCGGGATGTCGTTGACCAAGAACTGCCAACCCCGTAATCCAAGGTGTAATGCGGACCATGCTTATTATGCAGTTTGCAGCCTGGGGGCTTTTCGGCTGTATTTTGAACGGAGCCTTCCCAGCCTGGCCCAGAGGTTCAATGTGGTCATATAATCATATCCGAGATGGTAGGTGATTGTGCCTTGTTGGTAACTTGGTACCGAATCTACCGGATGAACATCCGGAAGAAGACCATCAACATCGATAGCACTCACGAAAACCTTCGGAGAGTGTCTTTATCGCTACAAAACAATAACAAAGAAGGAAGTGTAAGGTGTTACAACAAGAGGTAACATAACATTGTGCATTACTGGTTAGGTGCACGGCATGGTATATTATATATATATATATTAGGGCGGGTCAATTGGTATGCGGAAAAACTTCAGTGTGCACATCCAGTTTCTGAATGTATGGGTCCTACTGAGTGTATTGTCCATGGGGACTTAGGTCTGAAATGAATTTCGAGCCTCCCTAATTCTGCTAGAAACATTTTATATCCCAATCCGAATCCGAATTTGACATATATTTCATATATTTTATTTATGCGAGCCGCTATTCTGATTGGGATTAAAATTTTCTAACAAAATTAGGGAGGCTCGAAATTCATTCAGACCTATGGTCCCATATATATATATATATATATATTTCCGCTTTGTTTAACTTTTACATATCGAAGCTCCTTTCGCCACCAGGAGGAATCACCATTGTATCTTAAGGCGATGGACTGCACGATAACAGCTACAGATACCGGCCCACCCCATCGATTGCTTTCTAATGAAATATACAACTATATCCCTGAACTCTTCATTTTTTTCGCCTCGCGAAACCTGACATTGTCACCGACTAAATACCGGCGTTGATATAGCAAATATCGACCACATTGAACATCCACGTCGATGGCATTACGCTACCAACTGTCTTATACCCAAAAATAGTGGGGCGTGTTACGTTCGATCAGGATCTACATATTGGCGCGCACTATGCAACCTTAATTCTACCTTAATCCAGAACTGTAACAAAATCCTCAAATCTCTTACCTGCAGCACTTGAGGTAAAGATAAAGGGACACCTATTACCACTCTCACAAAGCAATTGGCCGGCCGCTTGCATGCCACTCGTCCCGATATGGTCGGCAAGCCTAAAGCTTACTCACTGGAAGAAAATATAGGCCTGCCAACACTGCTCTCAGAATCGCTACGGGCTGCCTTTTTATATCCCAACAGAGTGAGGCGAGAGAAATGCTGAACAGACCGTTTCTGTTGATTACACATAAAATTGGGTATCCAAACAGACATCTAATTGCAGAAACCACGCCTCCCAGCGACTTCAGAAGCCATCACCGTAAGCATTATGAGGAAATACGAACCTGAGAACACAGCCATATGTGTAAGAGAAACGCAAACAGGTCATCAGTGATATCCACAAAAGGCGTAGAACTCTATGGCAGGAATTAAACGGCGAATCCACTTCTTAAAGATAAGTACCCTAAACTCGCAGAAGAGGAACGCACTCTTCCTGGAGAAACGCGCGTTACACTAGTCAACTTCGATCTGGGTACTGTAACAGGTTAAACTCTTGCTTATCCAGAATCAACCGTGACATACAAAAGTATAGTCCCTGCTTGCAACGTAGTTCCCACATGACGCCAACAATCTTTCTATTGCAATATGGAACCAACGCCTCTTACACCCTCTCACTCTGGTCCTCATCTCTTAAAACTGCAAGTTTCCTTAGACTCCCGTAGAGGATCGTTTGATGACAATTTTTGAGTGTTCGCACCTATTAAATAAGGCGAAGCACTGCTACAACACTAACAACAGCAAGGAAGCCTAAACATTTAGCATGTGACATCAGAAATGGGAATAGCTACAATGCGGAGAAGGAGAACAATAGTGGCATAGTAAAAAGACAAAAGTGACACAGGCGAATAAGCTTAAGAAGAGAACGATACAGCCTCCAGCTTACTCGGCTATACTCAAGGGAGCTATACGAGACTCCGATTCACCGAGAAAAGATGAACGCACGTTGCGATGAGGTTTCCCTGACCGTGCACTACTAGACTGCAGCAACGCTATAGGTGCAGGATGTCTACGAAAGGTTACTAGTGGATGATCCGTAGAAGGTGAACGTGATAGTATCATGACGCATAAGAACAATAAACACGCTACCAGCATTAAAATAGCTGAATGGTTCATGAGGTTAAACTGATGACCTGCACTAATAAGCAGTTTAAGTGGCGTCCCGGAAAGTTGTTCCACGGACTTCAAAAACAAAAGCGAAGGTTGTGAGGTGCTGGATAGAGCACTGATCCCCAAGATACCATGTGTTGTGAAGTCGGAGGATACGACTCAACATGCTGTGGCTAAAAGTCAGTGTAGTAGTCAAATAGCTACCTCAACATATATGTATATTAGGCCGGGGTCGATTTGTGGGGAGGCAAAAAAATCAGCCCATTGCTCTGTGAAAATCATACTCTAGGGATCAAAATAAGAAACTTTGCCGAAGGAACCATACCTCTAAAACGAATTCTGAAGTACCTTTGGGTCGTAGGGGCAAATTTTGAAAAATCCCACTTTGAAATGCCTATGTTTTTCTTTTGGGTTTATTTTCCTCTTTAGAAATTCATTAAGTCAGAACATATGTAAATGAAAAAATGAATTTAACTAGTAATAGAAAAAAAATTTAAAAAAAATTATAGAAATTAGCGTTTTTACAACCCCTTTAAAACCAAGGCATTACTCTGATGCATTTGCATGTCGTAAACATAGGTGTGTGGGTTTTTTATCAACCGTTTTAAAAAATAAAGGTATCACTGTGACACAATTGCAGATCGTAAAATGCTTGTGTTGTTTTTTAAGCCACCACAAGACACAGCAGGTAGAATTGAATTGCCCCTACCCAAAACTTCGACCCAGAGGGGGGAAACATCAGAATTCGTTTTAGAGGTATGGTTCCTTCGGAAAAGTTCTATTTTGATCCCTAGAATACGATTTTCACAGAGCAATGAGCGATTTTTAATCGACCCGCCTAATGTATATAGATATTAGGATGAACAATGTTATCGGCCAACGGAATTGGCCGCTATAATACTGTTAATGTGTCAATGCGTTTATATGGTGCGCACTATTTCCTAAAACCATGATGAAACGGCAACCTTACAAATTTATCTTTGAAAAAGTTAGTTAAAGAAAGTTAATTCATTGGCGTCAGTATTGGCAAATCTGCAGAAAAATTTGCTACGGATATGCAACAATATATATTATCCGAGGAGGTTACTAATTTTGTGGAGCGTTTATACTTCTGTGATGGACAGTAATCGATAGATCAAAGTTCATTGATCATGTTAATCCAATCTCGTCATAAAGGTTATTAAGGCAATAATTAAGTTAAAAAAAACTGTATTTCAATGATATATGTAG
>JARSSU010006790.1:0-18319 GCA_029619165.1 Eurosta solidaginis | reverse complement strand
TTTTCTTTTTTTTCTTTTTTTTCTTTTTTTTTTCTTTCTTTTTTTTTTTTTTTTCTTCTTTTTTTTTTTTTTCGTCTTTTTTCTTTTTTTTTTATTTTTTTTTTTCTCTCTTTTTATTTCCTTTTTTTTTTTTTTTTTTTTTTTTCCTTTTTTTCTTCTCTTTTTTTTTTTCCTTTTTTCTTTTTTTTTTTTTTTTTTTTTTGTTTTTTTTTTTTTTTTTTATTTTTTTTTTTTTTTTTTTCTTTCACTTCTCTTCTTTTTTTTTTATTTTTCTTTTACTTTTTTACTCTTCCTCTTTTTTTCCTTTTTTCTTTTCTCTTTTTTCTTTTTATGTTTCTTTTTTCTTTTTTTCTTTTTTTCCTCTTTCTTTTCTTCTTTTTTTTTTTCTCCTCTCCTTTCCTTTTCCCTTTTTTTTCTTTTTTTTTTTTTTTTTTTCCTTTTTTTTTTTTTCTCTTTTTCTCTTTTTTTTTCTTCCTTTTTTTTTCCTCTTTTTTTTTTTTTTTCTTTCTTTTCTTTTTTTTTTTTTCTTTTTTTTTTTTCTTTTTTCTTTTTTCCTTCTTCCTTTCTTTCTTTTTCTTTATTTTTTTTTTTTTTCTTTTTGTTCTTTTTCTTTTCTTCTTCTTCTTTTCTTTTTCTTCTTCTTTTTTCCTTTCTTTTTTTTTTTTTTTTTTTTTCTTTTTTTCTTCTTCTTTTTTTTTTTTTAACTCTTTTTTTCTTTTTTTTTTAATATTCATTTCCTTTTTATTCTTCTTTTAATATTTTCAAACATAATTCATACCATTTTTTTTCATTCTATTAAGAGTCACCCTTGTCCACCTTTATGGCGATATCTCGAAAAGCGTCCACCATAGAACTAAGGCCCACAGCCCTTTTAAACATACTCATAACACCTTTAATTTGATACCCAAATATCATACAAACAAATTCTAGAGTCACCCCTGGTCCACCTTTATGGCGATATCTCAGAAAAAGGCGTCCACCTATAGACTAAGGCCCACACCACTTTAAAATACTCATTAACACCTTTCATTTGATACCATATCGTACACAAAAATTTAGAGTCACCCCTGGCCCACCTTTATGGCGATATCTACAAAAGGCATCCACCTATAGAAACTAAGGCCCACCCCTTTTAAAATACTCATTAACACCTTTCATTTGATACCCATAATCGTACAAACAAATTCTAGAGTCACCCTGGTCCACGTTTATGGCGATATCCTCGAAAAGGCAGTCCACCTATAGAACTAAGGCCCACGTCCTCTTAAAATACTCATAAACACCTTTCATTTGTACCCATATCGTACAAACAATTTCTAGAGTCACCCCTGGTCCACCTTTTGGCGATAATCTCGAAAAGGCGCATCCACCTAGAAACTAAGGCCCACTCCTTTTAAATATCATTAACACCTTCATTTGATACCCATATCGTACAAACAAATCTAGAGTCGCCCCTGGTCCACCTTTATGGCGAATCTCGAAAAGGCGTCCACCTATAGAACTATGCCCAATACCTTATAAAATACTCATTAACACCTTTACATTGTACCCCATATCGTATACAAACAAATTCTAGAGTCACCCTGGTCTACCTTTATGCGATATATCGAAAAGGCGTCCACCTATAGAACTAAGGCCACTCCCTTTTAAAATACTCATTATACACCTTTCGTTGATACTCATAATGTCTAAACGCAATTCAAGAGTCAACCCTGGTCCACCTTATAACGATATCCCGAAAAGGCGTCCACCTATAGAATTAAGGCCCACTCCCTATTAAAATACTCGTTAACACCTTTCATTTGATACCATATCGTATAAAATCTAAAGTCACCCCTGTCCACCTTTATGGCAATATCTCGAAAAAGGCGTCACCCAT
This sequence comes from Eurosta solidaginis, assembly GCA_029619165.1. Taxonomy (NCBI): domain Eukaryota; kingdom Metazoa; phylum Arthropoda; class Insecta; order Diptera; family Tephritidae; genus Eurosta; species Eurosta solidaginis. The sequence continues at coordinate 16,440 of JARSSU010006790.1, read as the reverse complement.
AGAACTAAGGCCCACTACCTTTTAAAACACTCATTAACACGTTTTTGTTTGATACCCTTATTGTACAAAGCATTCTACAGTGACACCCTGTCCACTTTATAACGATATACCGAAAAGAGCGTCCACCTATATAACTAAGGCCCACTCGTTTAAAATACTCATTAACACCTTTCATTTGATAACCATATCGTACAAACAAATTCTAGAGTCACCCCTGGTCCACCTTTATGGCGATATCTCGAAAAGGCGCCACCTATAGAACTAAGGGGCCCACTCCCTTTAAAATACTCATTAACACCTTTCATTTGATACCCATATCGTACAAACAAATTCTAGAGTCACCCCTGGTCCACCTTTATGCGATATCTCGAAAAGGCGTCCACCTATAGAACTAAGGCCCACTCCTTTAAAATACTCATTAACACCTTTCATTTGATACCCATATCGTACAAACAATTCTAGAGTCACCCCTGGTCCACCTTTATGCGATATCTCGAAAAGGCGTCCACCTATAGAACTAAGGCCCACTCCTTTTAAAAACTCATAACACCTTTCATTGATACCCATATCGTACAAACAATTCTAGAGTCAACCTGTCCCACTTTATGGCGATATTCGAAAAGGCGTCCACCTATAGAACTAAGGCCCACTCCCTTTTAAAATACTCATTAACACCTTCATTTGATACCCATATCGTACAAACAAATTCTAGAGTCACCCCTGGTCCACCTTTATGGCGATATCTCGAAAAGGCGTCCACGTATAGAACTAAGGCCCACGCCCTCTTAAAAACTCATTAACACCTTTCATTTGATACTCATATCGTACAAACAAATCTAGAGTCACCCCTGGTCCATCTTTATGGCGATATCTCGAAAGGCGTCCATCTATAGAACTAGGCCCACGCCCTTTTAAAATACTCATAATACCTTTCATTTGATACCCATATCGTACAAATAAATTCTAGAGTCACCCCTGGTCCACCTTTATGGCGATATCTCGAAAGGCGTCCACCTATAGAACTTAGGCCCACTCCTTTAAAATTATCATAAACACATTCATTTGATACCCATATCGTACAAACAAATTCTAGAGTCAGGCCTGGTCCACCTTTATGGCGATATCCCTAAATGGCGTCCCATCTATAGAACTATGGCCCACTTCCTCTTAAAATACTCTTTAATACCTTCCATTTGATACACATGTCATACAAACCACATTCCAGGGTTACCTAGGTTCCTTTTACAACATGGTGATTTCCTTACTTTGTCTCCACAGCTCTCAACTGAGTATGTAATGTTCGGTTACACCCGAACTTACCTTCCTTACTTGTTTATACTCAGTTGAGCAGAGCTCACAGAGTATATTAACTTTGATTGGATAACGGTTGGTTGTACAGGTATAAAGGAATCGAGATAGATATAGACTTCCATATATCAAAATCATCAGTATCGAAAAAAAATTCGATTGAGCCATGTCCGTCCGTCCGTCCGTCTGTCCCGTTAACACGATAACTTGAGTAAATTTTGAGGTATCTGATGAAATTTGGTATGTAGGTTCCTGGCACTCATCTCAGATCGCTATTTAAAATGAACGATATCGGACAATAACCACGCCCACTTTTTCGATATCGAAAATTTCGAAAAATCGAAAAAGTGCGATAATTCATTACCAAATACGGATTAAGCGATGAAACTTGGTAGGTGAGTTGAACTTATGACGCAGAATAGAAAATGGTAAAATTTTGGACAATGGGCGTGGCACCGCCCACTTTTAAAAGAAGGTAATTTAGAAGTTTTGCAAGCTGTATTTGGCAGTCGTTGAAGATATCATGATGAAATTTGGCAGGAACGTTACTCTTATTACTATATGTCTGCTTACTAAAAATTAGCAAAATCGGAGAACGACCACGCCCACTTTTTAAAAAAAATTTTTTTTTAAATTCAAATTTTAAAAGAAAAGTTAATATCTTTACAGTATATAAGTAAATTATGCCAACATTCAACTCCAGTAATGATATGGTGCAACAAAATACAAAAATAAAAGAAAATTTCAAAATGGGCGTGGCTCCGCCCTTTTTCATTTAATTTGTCTAGGATACTTTTAATGCCATAAGTCGAACAAAAATTTACCAATCCTTGTGAAATTTGGTAGAGGCTTAGATTCTAGGACGATAACTGTTTCTGTGAAAAAGGGCGAAATCGGTTGAAGCCGCGCCCAGTTTTTATACACAGTCGACCGTCTGTCCTTCCGCTCGGCCTTTAACACGATAACTTGAGCAAAAATCGATATATCTTTACTAAACTCAGTTCACGTACTTATCTGAACTCACTTTGTATTGGTGTAAAAATGGCCGAAATCCGACTATGACCACGCCCACTTTTTCGATATCGAAAATTACGAAAAATGAAAAAAAATGCCATAATTATATACCAAATACGAAAAAAGGGATGAAACATGGTAATTGTATTGGTCTATTGACGCAAAATATAACTTTAGAAAAAAACTTGGTAAAATGGGGTGTGACACCTACCATATTAAGTAGAAGAAAATGAAAAAGTTTGTGCAGGGCGAAATCAAAAGCCCTTGGAATCTTGGAAGGAATACTGTTCGTGGTATTACATATATAAATAAATTAGCGGTACCCGACAGATGAAGTTCTGGATCACCCTGGTCCACATTTTGGTCGATATCTCGAAAACGCCTTCACATATACAACTAAGGGCCACTCCCTTTTAAAACCCTCATTAATACCTTTAATTTGATACCCATATCGTACAAAACAATTCTAGAGTCACCCCTGGTCCACGTTTATGGCGATATCTCGAAAAGGCGTCCACATATAGAACTAAGGCCCACTCCTTTTTAAAATACTCATTAACACCTTTCATTTGATACCCATATCGTACAAAACAAATTCTAGAGTCACCCCTGGTCCACCTTTATGGCGATATCTCGAAAAGGCATCCACCTATAGAACTAAGGCCCACTCCTTTTAAAATACTCATTAACACCTTTCATTTGATACCCATATCGTACAAACGAATTCAGAGCACCCGAGTGGACCGAATTAAAAGAAAAATAAATTCAATGAAATAAAATGGAATGAAGTGAGATGAAACAAAATAAATGAAACGGAAAGAAGTGAAATGAAATGATATGGAAAAGAAACAAAATGAAACGGAATGATGTAGAGATGGAATTAAAAACATATAAATCATATGGAATTGAAAAGAAATAAAACGAAATTATATGAAACTATATGAAATGCACCTAATTAAAATAGAATACTATGAAATTAAAGAAATTAATTGAAATTAAATAAGATAAAATGAAATTACATGGAATTAATTAAATGAAACGAAATAAAATGGAATGAATGAAATAAAACTAAATGAACAAAAAATTAACGAAATGAGATGCAACAAAATTACGTTAAATGAATTAATATAAGTGGCAATGAAAGGAAAACAAACAAGATTCATTGAAATAAAAGTATAGAATTATTGAAATGGAATAAAACGAGGCGAAATAGAATAAAATAAGTAACATAAATAAAATTACAAAATAAAATTAAATAAAACAAAACGGGATAAAATAAAACAAAATTAGATTAAATAAAATAAAATATTATAAATAAATAAAATAATCAAAATAAAATAAAATAAAATATAAATTAAGATAAAATAAAACAAGAATAACTTAATTAAACAAGAATAGATTAAAATAAAATAAAATTAGAGTTAAACCAAATAAAATTTTACAAAATAAAACAAAAAAAAATTAAATATTGTCACGAAATTAGTGCAATTCCTCTTATTTGTAATTTCTAATAACGTTCGAATCACTAAACTGTTGAATAATAACTCCACTATTCAATAATGCAAATGACGTTTATTAAAGTACTTCACAATAAACACTTATACTTCGCAACTGATTGATAGCTTGCTTAAATCAAAACTGATTGTCGTGCCTCCACTGTCGCTGCTTTTATACTGTGCGGTTTCCTCGTTGACATATTTCTAGGCGCTTCTATTTCCAGAACTTACTAGTTAGTTATCAGCTATAAAATTACTCAGCTGTAACTACAGATGCACGATTTTATATCTTATCTCATGCATACTTTCGGGAGTATCTCAGATATATGCATGTGGTTTTGCATTGCTTCTTCGCTGCGTGTACGTACATATGTGTAGACATAATGATTGATTCGTTTATGTAGATACAAGTGACTGTCTGCTTTATTGTTGTTGTGACTTCATTTACTTAGCATCAGACTAGTGATGTGAGTATCACATTAGCGCTAATATTCGTCACAATATTATAAAGGAAATGAAATGGCTTCCTAGTGCCAAGCGTAGAGTAATCGGGATGTATGCAATGCTATTGATGTTTCGAAAGTTTGCCCATCTTGCACTAGAATGGCAGTGTTCTACAGTAATTGTACAATTTGTGTTTTAAATTCCCTTATGTTATTAGATTTAACATCATTTGGTAATTCATTGTAGAATTTTATCCTTTATAGTACAAATTACATTTGTCTGCTTCTGTTCTGTAAGCGGTAGAGTAAAATCATTTCTTTTTCTGTATTTATGGAATGAACATTTCTTACATATTTTGATGTTACTTTTCAAATAATCAGGCAAGTTGCCTTCTATTATGTTTCTGATAAATTTCATCGTCTGATAAAACAGTACCTGTTTAATGCTTAGCCAATTTAGAGTGGCGAGCATATCTCTGAAAGGTTTGTCATAGCGTTTTCCTAAGAATACATCGCATAGCTCGGTTCTGTTGCTTTTGCAATTTATAAATTTGGTTACCTCTCATAATGAAGAATAATGTGGGACAATATATGAAGTGAGGTTCGATTATCGATCTGTAACCATTACCTTGTACCGTCTACTTAAGTACTTGCAGGTTCTTTGCATGAAATATATCTTTTTCGCTATTTTCCCAACCGTGTAATCGATGTGCTCACTAAAGTTGAGTTTATCATCGACTTAGATTCCTAAGTACTTGATAGTACTGACTTTGTCAATAACTTCGCTATTATATTAGAAGTGTACTCATTTTTTGAAATTCCTTCTTGATATAACCATAAATTTGTTTTGCTTATATTGAGTCTCAATCTATTCGAGCATAACAATTCATATATTCTGTTTAAGTCTTCTTGTAATTTTATATATATTTCAGTGATATTATCTCCACTAAGCATCAACAATGTATCGTCAAAAAAATTTAATATCACAGTACTTTAGAGAATTGGTTATATCATTAATATGATATTAAGCAATATAGGTGCCAAGACAGACCCTTTCGGAAATAACAGCACCTCCCTTTTTCTGACAGGGATGATCCAATTACAGTTCTTTGACTTCTCTTCATGATAAGTCTTGGAACCATTTTAGCTCCGTTTCAGTAACTCCTATGCTATAAAGTTTTTTAGCAAATAATTTTGATCAATAGTCTCAAAAGCACGTTTTAAGTCTAGGAACACAGCTATTATATGCTTATTTCTGCTCAGATCTTCTTTCGTTAGCTAAAACAGGTTCAAGGCACTTTCACAAGAATGTAGGTACTTCACTAGCTGTTTGTAACTACAGTTTCCAGTATCTTTTCGTCACACGCTAACGTGTTAATTGGTCTTATCTCATCAGCTCTTATAGTATTCTTGACTTTCTCTATTGATACTACATTGAAGTTTTCCATAGGTTAGGAACTACCCCTTTGTCTAGACTTTCATTTAAAATTTGAGTATAAAAGTATTCCGTGTATGTTATAGAGTCCCTTATGACTCCTTCGGTTATAAGTTTTTTCCCTCCTATTTATTTTTGAATTTACTTACTATTTCTAGTATATCGTTTGCAGATAACTTCTGAAATTTGAAAGTAAGAGTGCTACTTTCAACAGCCGAAAATGCTACGTTATTGTTATTAACTGGAATATTCGAGCTGAATTCGACTATGCTGTGAATGAAATAGTTATTGAGGGACTGTGCTATTTTATTCTCCTTAGTATATAGTTGGTCGTTTATCAATATTTTATTGATTCCATTATTTTCTTTGGACATACATATACTTTTCTTCAATGCTTCCACATTGCCTTACTATCCCCAACATTACGTGTGATCTTTGTTCCATATACGTGGCCTTTTTAATCTTTATAAGACGTTTACACCTACGCTTTGTAAGGTTGTATTCGTTCCATTCACCTGTTCTTTGAGCTTTTTGTATAGATTGAATTATATTTGTGCAGATTCGCTAGTTCAGAGCCGTACCATTTGTTCATAAGTTTCACAGAGACACTTCTTTTGAGTATGTTAATATAGTCATTGCATTCGATAATGTATTGTTTAAGAATGACACCTTGTTTTCCACACTGAGTTTCTCAAAGCCAGAGTAGTTAACCTGTTGTAATTGGTTGACAAGACTATCACATGCACTAGCTCACATTTGAAATTCTCTGTCTAAATTGATTTTGAACTGTATGATTTCTGATCAGAAATCTGATGCCTTTCCATTTTTCACATGAAATGGATTCACTGCTCGTAAAGAGCAGCTCAATCATTATTTCGGTATTATCGGTCTTTCGGGTTAAAAATCTATTTTTTGTTCCATAGCAAAAGACCTATATAGGTCAACTAACTGCTAGCTATATATCGTGCTTCTGTTAAGATTTATGTTGTAATCCCCAATGAAGACGACTGTGTCATGTGTAAGACAGTTGTTGGTTAGAATTTCGTTTAGATATGAAATAAAGTCAGCATCACTCGCACTAGGCGAATGATAAATCAAGCCTATTTGGTACTGAGGAAAGATGTTTTTGATTTTTCTTATTATACACCAAATATTTTTGTTCATAGTGTTATTGTAAACTATTTTATACTCTATTGAGTTATTTACATATACTAAAACACCCCCTGTATGTCTGCTATGTGAATTACACCGTAAAGGTTTATATGTTGATATCTCTAACTCTAGGTTTGTTATTTCTTCTGTGCAACAGCTTTCTGAACAAAGAATCAGATGAGGTTTCCGAAGTTCGGTAAGGCTTTCTAGCTCACTTTTATTAAAAACAATACTATTTATATTTAAATATATACAGTTCAGCTCATTTATGCTCGTTTGCTAAACGCGCACTTATAGCTTATTATCCTAGTCTACGACCCTTTTAAATTTGTTTTATATCTAAGTTGCCGTGGTCTTTAACCGATCCCGTCCATTTTTACTAAAAATATTTTCTGCTATAAGGAAAATATGTGTACACAATTCCATTATATGTTAATTTTTCTTCGAATTAAGGCTTCGGAAACGTAGAAAATTGATTAGTCATAAAAGGAGCGGTGCCACACCAATTTTCAAAAATTTTAGTGTTTTCCAATTTAATGTTATAATTCAATTTAGAAAGCAAAATTCTGTTGATACAAAGCTCTTTTTCGCTTAGATGTATCTTACTATTTTCGTCTACGCCGCTTTTAAAAATCTTTTATATAAAGGGGGCGTGGGCTTTAACCGATCTCGTCTATGGGGAAAATTTGTGTGCCCAATTTTATTACTATCTGTTAATTTTTCTTCGAGTTATGTGTCCCGAAACATAGAAAATTGCTTAGTCATAAAAGGGGCGGTGCCACGCCCATTTTTTTAAAAATTTGAAGTTTTTCCTATTTTTTGTTATAAATCCACTTGTGAAATGAAATACCATTTATATAAAACTCTTTCTTGCAAAGATATAGCTTATTTTAATCGTCCATGACCCTTTTAAAAACTCTTTTATATAAAAGTGGGGCGTGGTCCTTAACCGATTTCGCTAATTTTTGCTTCAACGCATTCCATATAGTAAAGGCAACCTCTGCTGAATTTTGTTACGGTAGATTTAACGGTTTTTGATTTATGATTAATAATATTTGTAAAATTGATTTTGTCACAAGTGGGCGGTGCCACGCCCATTTAAAAAAAATTTTTCTAATTTTTATCAAGAGTCTCAATATCAGTCCACAGGTCAAATTTCAAAATTCTAGATGTATTATTTACTAAATAATCAGGTTTTTTTGCGTTTTTCCAAAATGTTATACATATATATAAAAAGTGGGCGTGGTTATCACCCGATTTCACTCATTTTCAATACCAATCTATTCTGGGTACAGATAAGCTCGTGTACCAAATTTGGTGAAGATATCTCAATATTTACTCAAGTTATCGTGTTTACGGACAGACGGACGGACGGACATGGCTCAATCAAATTTTTTTCGATACTGATGATTTTCATATATGGAAGTCCATATATATCTCGATTCCTTTATACCTGTAAAACCAACCGTTATCCAGTCAAAGTTAATATACTCTGTGCGCACGATGAGTATAAGAAGTGAAAGTATGAGTATAAAATGAAATAAAACAAAACGGAATGGAATGAAATATGAAACGATATGGAATACAATGAAATGAAAAAAAATAAATAAAATGAAGTGAAGTGAAATAAAATGGAATGAAGTGAAATAATATCTAACAAAACGAAATCAAATGGAATGAAATTAAATGAAATATATATGAAGTAACATGAAACAAAATGAAATAAAATAAAGTAGATTACAATAAAATAAAACCAAATGAAATAAAATAAAAAAATAAATCAAATAAAACGAAATTTAAACTAAACACAATTAAATAAACTGCTTTCGCCTTGTCCGTCCTGATGTCATATTGTTTAAATTTTTTCCAAATTATTAAGTAAATTACAAATTAAAAATTGCTTCAAATACCGGCTGACACTTAAAAGCAATAAGGGCAACCCCCGCTTAATTCATACAAATAGACAACATTGGTTAATTCTTTTTAGTTCTATAAATAGAACAAAGCAACAGTACCAGTTTCTTTGAAACCCGCCTTACCAACATCATATTTTAACACATAATTAAAAACGAAGTATGTAGTATGCAAAAAGAATAAAATATGCAAAGAAGGCAATTGGGATAAAGTTTACAACAACTAAGGCATGACGTCCTCCGCTATGGCAGGCACCTTGTTGCGGTGCGGGGGCTTACACCGCTTCCACGAGGCGCTGAACATACAAAGGAGATGCTCGGCATCCTCCGCCCGGACGGTTCGAACTTCGTGGAGAGGTAACCAAGAACTGCTGCTTTCGCCTTAACGGTTACGAGTGTGCGACTGGTTTCCCATGTTAGGGACGGCACTTCTTGTCCGCGGATGCGTCTGTTTCCCCATGTTGCGGCATCTGTACACACAGCCCTAACGGGTCAATAAATCGTCAGGTGCGTCTGTTTCCTCCCCAGGTCAAGGGCGGACTCTGGCACACATAGCTTTAACGGCACGTGTGCGTCTGTTCCCCCATGTCAGAGGCGGTCGAGTCCAAGTCTTTTGGAAGGAGTGGTAGACTTAAAAGAAACTCCAGGTGTAATTGCGAATTCGGTTCGTCGGGTATGAGAGAAAGAGAAGAGAGAAAAGTTACGGTGCAGGGGGTCGGATCCCCAGTATAGGCGGCAGATGGTGGGCAAGAAGGCGTCGAGATCCAGCGACTTCTCAGGCTGTGGAGAGGAACCCCAGGCTACGCAGTCTACAAATGCTACTGGGAGAACAAGAGCTCTGTCCTTGTCCGAGCATGCTCTGCGGAGCACGGCAAAGGCAGACTCTAAGTCTGGTGCTGCGGGAAGCGTTAGGTCTCGGTTGAGGAGTCTAACCATCGTCAGCGCCACCGAGGATGAACTGTCATCACTGGTGAGCGACGACGATGAAAATAGATTCCAAGGCTGAGAGTGTTCTACTGAATGACCAAGCCCAGGCGTCAGAAGTGCGGAGGACAAAGTGTCAGGGTCAGATGAGGTAAAAAGGGAGCAGAAGCCTTGAAGAGCTACAAAAGTTCTTCCTACTACTCTACCTTCGGAAATGCAGAAGAAAGACCCTGCCAATCTCACTGTGAGAGAAAGGGCACTTATTAGGAAGCACAGGAAGGTAGAAGCAAGTTCAAGGCAACTAACGCTGCTAAATCCGACGGCCGAAGGCGTCAGAAGATCAGGGCAGGGACGCTAACCAAGCGTCCTCGTCCGGATCGAGGGGCGCAGAGAAAAGGAGTCGAAAAAGCGGAACCTCACGCTACCTTCGACTGCCTCTCAGGTCTACAAGTAGCTATCATCGACAAAATCAACCCTGACGGAAGATAACGCGGAAAGGTGGCTACTTTTAGAAGGCAAGCTAATGGAGAGGATGCTCGAGGCTGAAAGCGATGAGATATCCTTCGACGGCGCGGGCTGGCAGAAGGGCGTCAAGGTCGTCGGCTGCTGCACCAAGAAACCTGTGGATTTCTTAACGAAGGCAGTCCACGGCTTGGGCGCTCTTTGGCCAGCGGCACAGTTGGAGGTGATCCCTCGCTCCAGTTTACCGCTTCGTCCGGGAGTCTTCTTTTCTGTTAAATAAATAAAAAAAATGTTGTCTTTAGCTTTAACATTAAAGTACGTGTATTTAGAATATGATATGAAAAAGGTTACATTAAAAACTCAAGCGCATGCGTCGGCTTTTCTTTGGCATTTCATCTAAAACTTCATCAGCGGTAACAATTTGATCACCGTGGATGCTTAGTGATGCACAGCCATTCAATCGATTTTCTCTCATCGTGTTTCTAAAATAGTTTTTAATCAGCCTAAGAGTTGAAAAAGATCTCTCGTTCATTGCAGATGTTACTGGAAGCGTACACAAGATTTTCAACAACATGTGAACATTAGGAAAAGCCACAGAATCGCATTCCTGTAATATTAATCATAGATAAATTGATAAAAAAAACCGAAGTACCTCCTTCAGGAATATGTAGAATTCATGCTTTTTGAGCCTATGCATGAGATCTAACGTATACGTATATAAAATTCAAAAGAAAGAAACTGATCGAAAAGAAAAAAATTTTATTTAAAAAAGTCATATCTACACGGAAAAAACACTAATGTGTTTTTTACATTTAAAATGTTACATTATAAAATGTGAAAAACACATTATTTTTCATTTATCAAATAATTTGGATTTTACATTTTTGAAATGTGTTTTTGACATGCAAAAATATGTAGATATTACATTATAATAATGTGTTTTCCACATGGAAAATAATATCAAATTTGCATTATATTTCAAAATAGGAAATGTGTACTTCAAAAAATGCTGTAAATTTAACATTATTTAAATGTTAAAAATATTTTCCTTTTCATTCCAATGAATGTAATCGCTGCTGAGGCAAACGAGCAAACGCCTGGATTGATTATATTCACGCATGCAATAAGTTGGTTGATTTTAAATCAATGTCGATTATGTTCGTTTAAGCAAGTTGGATCATTGATCATGTTGCCGTTGTTGCCGAACGTTGTTGTGTTCGATTTTTGCTGTTCTCTGATATGTATGTAGATGGTCGTTAGGCAAATTTACAAGGAAACTTCTTTAAGAAATTATAGTAAAATTTAACATGTACATTTGTATATTTAATAAATTGCAGAATTATTATGAAACAGAATATGATTAAAATATATAAGTGTTCACTTCGTGCATACATATGCTTGCATATTAAAAATATAATATCACCAAATGATCCGGAGGCAAGGGGGTTTAAACCCCCAAACGCCCCCTCCCCACGTCGCTACGCCCCTGGCGTAATCTAACGAAGATCAAGTGATCATTGTTAAAGTTATCTCTTGAAGTGCGTGTCCGTGCGGCGGTGCAGTCCAGTAGCGCGTTTTTTAAAAACAAACAAACACAAGTAAGGAAGGTTAAGTTCGGGTGTAACCGAACATTACATACTCAGTTGAGAGCTATGGTGGCAACATAAGGGAAAATAACCATGTAGGAAAATGAACCGAGGGTAACCCTGGAATGTGTTTGTATGACATGTGTATCAAATGAAAGGTATTAAAGAGTATTTTAAGAGGGAGTGGGCCATAGTTTCTATAGGTGGACGCCATTTAGGGATATCGCCACAAAGGTGGATCAGGGTTGACTCTAGAATTTGTTTGTACGATATGGGTATCAAATGAAAGGTGTTAATGAGTATTTTAAAAGGGAGTGATCCTTATTTCCATAGGTGGACGCCGTTTCGTGATATCGCCATAAAGGGGACCAGGGTGACTCTAGAATGCGTTTGTACTATATGGGTATCAAATGAAAGGTGTTAATGAGTATTTTAAAAGGGAGTGGGCCTTAGTTCTATAGGAGGACGCCTTTTCGGAATATCGTTATAAAAGTGACCAAGGTGACTCTAGAATGCGTTTGTACAATATGGGTATCAACGAAAGGTGTTAATAAGTGTTTTAAAAGGGCGTGGGCCTTATTTCTATATGTGGACGCCTTTTCGAGATATCGCCATAAAGGTGGACCAGGGGTGACTCTAGAATTTGTTTGTACTATATGGGTATCAAATGAAAGGTGTTAATGAGTATTTTAAAAGGGATGTGGGCCTTAGTTCTATAGGAGGACGCCTTTTCGGAATATCGTTATAAAAGTGGACCAGGTTGACTCTAGAATGGTTTGTACAATATGGATATCAAACGAAGGTGTTAATAAGTGTTTTAAAAGGCGTGGGCCTTATTTCTATATGTGGACGCTTTTCGAGATATCGCCATAAAGGTGGACCAGGGTGACTCTAGAATTTGTTTGTACTATATGGGTATCAATGAAAGGTGTTAATGAGTATTTTAAAAGGGAGTGGGCCTTAGTTCTATAGGTGGACGCCTTTTCGGAATATCGTTATAAAAGTGTGACCAAGGTTGACTCTAGAATGCGTTTGTACAATATGGGTATCAAATGAAAGGTGGGTAATAAGTATTTTAAAAGAGCGTGGGCCTTAGCTTTATAGGTGACGCCTTTCGAGATATCGCCATAAAGGTGGACCAGGGGTGACTCTAGAATTCGTTTGTACGATATGGGTATCAATTAAAGGTGTTAATGAGAATTTTAAAAGGGAGTGGCCTTAGTTCCATAGGTGGATGCCTTTTTCGAGATATCGCCATAAAGGGTGGGCCAGGGGTGACTCTAGAATTTTTTTTGTACGATATGGGTATCAAATGAAAGGTGTTAATGAGTATTTTAAAAAGGAGTGGGCCTTAGTTCTATATGTGGACGCCTTTTCGAGATATCGCCATAAACGTGGACCAGGGGTGACTCTAGAATGTGTTTGTACGATATGGGTATCAAATTAAAGGTATTAATGAGGGTTATAAAAGGGAGTGGCCCTTAGTTGTATATGTGAAGGCGTTTTCGAGATATCGACCAAAATGTGGACCAGGGTGATCCAGAACTTCATCTGTCGGGTACCACTAATTTATTTATATATATAATACCACGAAGAGTATTCCTTCCAAGATTCCAAGGGCTTTTGATTTCGACCTGCAAAACTTTTTCATTTTCTTCTACTTAATATGGTAGGTGTCAACCCCATTTACCAAGTTTTTTTCTAAAGTTATATTTTGCGTCAACAGACCAATACAATTACCATGTTTCATCCCTTTTTTCGTAATTGGTATATAATTATGGCATTTTTTTCATTTTTCGTAATTTTCGATATCGAAAAATTGGGCGTGGTCATAGTCGGATTTCGGCCATTTTTACACCAATACGAAGTGAGTTCAGATAAGTACGTGAACTGAGTTTAGTAAAGATATATCGATTTTTGCTCAAGTTATCGTGTTAAAGGCTGAGCGGAAGGACAGACGGTCGACTGTGTATAAAAACTGGGCGCGGCTTCAACCGATTTCGCCCTTTTTCACAGAAAACAGTTACCGTCCTAGAATCTAAGCCTCTACCAAATTTCACAAGGATTGGTAAATTTTTGTTCGACTTATGGCATTAAAAGTATCCTAGACAAATTAAATGAAAAAGGGCGGAGCCAAGGAAATTTGGCGAAACGTCGAGCTGTAAGGTGAAATAAATTGTTTTATTTGCACTACTCCCGAATAGATCGAAAAAGCTTACAAAAAATATATGAAATACAATCAAACCGATCGGAAACCAATATAGAATTATAATTGCCGGAAAGCCTGCCGGAAAAAGTTCAATAAAAAACACACATACATATACCCATATATCAAAGAAAAGTTTATAAAACTCACATCAACTACAAAAACAACAACACCCAACAAAATGAGGAACTATTACAACCACATGAAATACAAACATGGAAAACACATTTGCATGACACTTAAACATTTCAGCAAAGGAAAAATCAAACTTGAAAGCTCACCGAGCAACTAAAATTTCTATTAGAATGTAAGAAGTATGATCTAATTCCAAATCACTTAATTAATACAGTAAAAAATTTACGATAAAAACAACTTCCGAGAGAATAAAGAAACAAATGGAAAAAACCAAACACAATTTCCTACTTAAAATGCTAAACATAGAAATAACACAAACAAACATAAACATTAAAAGACCAAAGACTCAATATATCACGCACAACAACAACTCAAACGAGCACTGAGTGAACAGGAACTTAATGCATTCATCAGTAAACAGAATTTCTTAAGTCAAAAGATAGAAGAGAGAAAGGGAAAACTATTAAGTCCAAAACAGAAAGGCTAAAACACGAACAAATACGTCGACTCAGCATCGAACTAAACAATGAGTGGTTCGTCAACAAAACGTAATATTGACTTTCCCGAAGAGGTAATGTGGCTTCTCTCACTTGGCAAAAAATTTACACTACCAACAACACGAAAGAACTTTTCACCAATACGTTTAATAGCAGAGGTTGAACAAATAATTCAAGGAATGGAGAACGAAAATGACAAAGAAGTAGCCAGAAACAAACTAAGCTACAAAATTCAACAATTTAAGAGGCACATAAAACACAATTCCGCCGAAAAATTTATTATAGAAGCCTACAACAAAACTTAATCTTTTTGAAGTCATACGAAGAAGATATAATGTAACTGATGCGGACAAAGGAACAAAACAGTCGTTTTATATAAGACAGATTACACTCAAAAGATTGACGAAGTACTAGGCGACAAGAACACACATACAAAGTTATCATAACGAAAAACAAACAATATTGTTGATGAGCTTTATAAGGGAAATTACATAACACAAAGAGAGAAGCAACACGA
The DNA here is from genome assembly GCA_029619165.1 of Eurosta solidaginis. Lineage (NCBI taxonomy): Eukaryota > Metazoa > Arthropoda > Insecta > Diptera > Tephritidae > Eurosta > Eurosta solidaginis. The sequence goes on along the minus strand of JARSSU010006790.1, from coordinate 1,352 downwards.
TTATCCAGCTCAGCGGCAACCGCTCCAAGACTGTACGGGCTACCGAAAATACATAAACCCGATTTTCCCTTGCGTAGCGTCCTCCATTAATGTCCCATGCTACAACTTATCAAAATACGTAGGAAAAATCTTAAAAACTTTAATTTCATTCAAAATGATTTGAATTAAAAGAGAGATTGAAAGATACGATCATTAGCCATGAAGATGTGTTGGTATCCTTCGATGTTATCTCCCTCTTTACCAACATACCGACGAACCTAGCTATAAAGATAATCATGAGAAAATGGGACAAGATTCAAAACAATACCAACATACCGAGGAATAAATTTCAAAGTATTTTAGAGTTTTGCTTAAAGGACAACAATTACTTTATATGTAACAATAATATATACAGTCAGTCTTTTGGAATGCCGATGGGTAACCCTCGTTCCCCCACGATCGCGGATATAATAATGGATGATATTTTAAATAGCACATACTCAGAGCTCAAAAAGCAGCAGAAAGGCATTAAGTTTCTTGTAAAGTTTGTGGACGACATATTTGCCATTATCCAAGGAGATGATGCAAATATCATACTTAAAACGCTGAACCAATACCATAACAGACTACAATTCACGATGGAAATGGAAGAAAACAAACAGCATACCTTTTCTAGATGTCCGCATACATAAAACAAACAATAACTTAATATTAGACTGGTACTCTAAGCCAACAGCGTCTGGGCGGCTAATAAACTTTTTTCATCACAACCACGAAAATATAAAATTAAAACCGCAAAAAACCTCATACACAAAATCTTGAACGTAAGCTATCAGCAATTTCATGACGACAACATAAATAAAATACAATGACGCTAAAAAAGAATAATTATCCTGACTACCTTATATCTGACCTTATAGAACAAAAATTAATCAAATTCAGCAAAACAAATCACTGGCAACAACAACAAACAATGAAACAAAGCAATATCACAGTTTCACTCATATTCCAGACGCAATTAAACAAAAGAACATCTCACTAGTTTACAAATCCAACCACACATTATCAAGATGCTTTACAAAATAAAAACCCCTATAAACAGAGAACAACAAAGCAATGTGGACGCAATAACACACAACCACCTCGCTGACTTCGAAAACACGAAAATAATAGACAAAGAAGCTAGAGAGAAAACACGATACACCTTGGAAAGCCTATGAATTTACAAAATAGGGGAAAGACTATGAATAGAAAGAGGACACAGATGGTATCGCTGCCACTTACATATTATGTTTATAGCATTTTACTTTTAGTATGACAAGTGTACCACAGTAGATGGTATCGTTTATTTTATATTTTTTAATCTTCTATAG
>JARSSU010006789.1:17500-26632 GCA_029619165.1 Eurosta solidaginis | reverse complement strand
TTTGTTTCAAAAGAAGAAACTGGCCGACGTTTTATGGGATTGTATTGTTGCAGTACAAGGTTGCGGTATATGTATAAGATTGGCTTTTACAGAATGCTTGTTTATGGTGATAGTTTTTTTCATTTATCTTAATATTTTAGAGCTTTTGGAGTGTAGTGGATTTGGTTGTTTTATTTCTGTCTAATTTTGTTTGTTTTCATGTCTTTATTATCTTGGTTTACTGTCTATCGTTTGTCTTCTTTTGGTCGTTGTGTAGTAACTTATTAATTGTTGTTTAGTCTGTTTTGTCTAGATTAATCTGGATTTCCTGTTTGTTCATGTTTTTATGTTATGTTTATGTATTTATTTGTTATCATGTTATTTGTATATTATCTCTTTATAATTTGTGTGTTTTCTAGTTTTGTTTTGTATTATTTATTTTTGATATGTTTATATCATTCATGTATTTTTTATCTGATTCTTTCCTAAGTTTTTAATCTTTGTTGCTGTTGTATGTCATTGTATAATGTAATAGTATTTTCTGGTTGTATAGTTAACTGCTTTATTTAATTATGAAATCATGTGTTATGCGTTTTGTTTATATTATAATGTCTATTGATTTATTTAATTTAATTTATGTATTAAATTTTGTATATCTTTGTCGTCGGTGTACTTAGTGTTTTATTTATTTTCTAATTTTTTTATATATTATTATTTTATTTTTTTTGTTTTTTCTTATTTGTATGTGTTTTTGATAGTATATATTTTTATTGTATATGCATGTGTGTTATTATTTTTATTTATATAATATTTATTTGTATGTATTATATATTTTTTATTTTTTTAATTTTTGTTATTTTGTTTTATTTTTTTATTTTGTATGTATATGTATATAAATATATATATTTTAGTATTTTATTTGATATTTTATTATTTTGTTTATATTATATTTTTAATTTATATTTATATAGTTTTATTTTATTTTTTGTTTATATTTTATATAATTTTTATTTTTTATTTTTGTTATTTTTATATTTTTTATTTATTATGTTTTTATTTATCTTATATATATTTTTTATATTTATGTATAATAATGTATTTATATTTTTTTTATTATTTTTTATGTTTATTTATATTGTATAATTTATAGTTTTATATTTTATTTATTTTTTGTTTATTTTATTTGTGTATTTTAATATATATATATTTATTTATGTTTATAATTTATTTTTATCTGTTATATATATTTTTTATCTTTATCTTATTATTTTTATGATTTAGATATATTTTATATTTTAATGTTTTTTATTTTATTATATTTTTATTTATATTTTTGTATATTTTTTTTATTATTATATTTATTTTTATTATTTTTATATTTTGTATTTATTTTTGTATTTTTTTAATTATTTTATTTATTTATTTATTATATATATATTTTTGTATTTTATAATTTTATATTATTTTGTTTTTATGTTTGTTTATTGTTTTATATATTTTAATTTTTTTATTCTTTTTTTTATTTTTTATTTTATTTATTTATATATTTTTTTGTTATGTTTTTATTTTTATTATTTTGTATCTTGTTTTTTTATTTATTTTGTTTTTTATTTATATTGTTTTTTATTTTTATATGTGTGTGTGTTTTTTATTTTTTATCTTTTTTTGTTTGTGTTATTTTTTGTTTTTATTTGTGTATATTTTTTATATTTATTTATTATTTTTTTTATATTTTATTTGTTTTTATATGTATGTTTTTTTAGATTTATATTTTTTGTTTTTATCTCTTTTTTAAATTGTATTTGTCTTTATTTTGTGTTTTTGTTTTTTATATTTACATTATTATTATGATCTTATCTGGTTATATGGATTATGTTTCGTTTGTATTTTTGGTATACTGTTCGTAATGTTTTCTCTATTTTTTGAGTTTTTTCTATGCTATCTGTTTATTTTTTAATATTTTTGTATATCTAAGTATTTATTTATGTTGATCTATTTGTGTAATATTTATTATCTTCATTTTTATTTAATTTTATTTATTTTATTTAATGTCTTTGTCTATTCTCTGTATGTGTAGTTATTGTGTACTCTTTTTATGTTTTTTGTTAATTTTATTATGTGTTGTATTTTTGGTTTTTTATAGGTATTGATATGTTATTGTATTTTTGTCGATTTTTTGTAATTTTTTGTATTTTCTGTATATCTTTTGTCATAATATTTTGTTCTATCTGTCATCGTGTTCTAAAACTATTCCTCTTTGTGTCTGTGGGAATTGTTTGTTTATATACGTACATCTCTATCGGTGTTTTATATTTTTTGTTTTTTTTGTTTTTTTTTTTTTTATTTTTTTTTTTTGTTTTTTTTTTTTATTTATTTATTGTTTTTTGTTATTTTTATTTTTTTTTTTATTTTTGTTTTTATATTTATTTTTTTTTTTATTAATTGTTTTTTTTTGTAATTTATTTGTTATTTATTTATTTTTTTTTTTTTAGTATTGTTTTTTGTTTTTTGTTTTATTTATTATATTTATATTAATTTTTTATTTTATTATTTTTTGTTTATTATTTTTATTTTTTTTTTTTTTTTTTTATTTTTTTTTAATATTTTTTTGTTTTTTATTTTGTTTTTTTATTTTTATTTTTATTTTTTTTTTTATTTTATTTATTGTTTTAATTTATATTTTTTTTTTTTATTATTTTATTTTAATTTTTTTTGTTTTTAATTTATTATTTTGTTTATTTTTTATATTTTTTTTTTTTTATATTTTTATTTTTTTTTTATTTATTTTTTTTTATTATTATATTATTTAGTTTATTTTTTTTATTTTATTTTTTATATTTTTTATTAATTTTTTTTATTATTTTTTTATTAATTTTTATTTTTTTTTTTTTTAATTTATTTAATTTTTTATTTTTATTATTTTTTTTATTATTTTATATTATTAATTTTTTTATTTTTATTATTTTTTTTTTTTTTTTTATAATTTTATTTTTTAATATTTTTTTTTTTATTTGTTTTTTTATATTTTTTTTTGTTTATTTTTTTTTTTTTTTTTTTTTATATTTTTTTATTTTATTTTTATTTTTTTATATTTATTATTTATTTTTTTTTTTTTTTTATATTTTTATTTATTTTTTTTTGTTATTATTATTGTTTGTTTTTTTATTTTTTATTTTATATTTTTATTTTTTTTTTTTTGTTATTTTTTATGTATTTTTTTTTTATTTTATTATTTTGTTTTTTTTGTTAATATTTTTTTTTTTTTTTGTTTTTTATTTTTTTTTATTTATTTTATTTTTTTTTTATATTTTTGTTTTTATATTTTATAATTTATAATTTTTTTTTTTTTTTTTTGTTATTTTTATTTTTTAAATGTTTTTTTTATTGATTTTTTTTTTTTAATTTGATTTTTTTATTTTAATTTTATTTATTGTTTTTTTGTTTTTTTTTTTTATTTTTTTTTTTTTTTTTTTTTTATTTATAATATATAATTTTTTTTAATTTATTTTTTATTTATTTTTTTTTATTTTTATATTTTTTTAATTTTTTTTTTTTTTTTTTTTATTTTATTTTTTTTATTTTTTTTATTTTTTTATTAATTTTATTTATTTTTTTATTTTTGTTTTTTTTTTTATTTTTTGATTTTTTTTTATTAATTTAATTATTTTTTTTTATTATTTTATTTTAATTGTTTTTTGTGTTATATTTTTTTATTATATTTTTTTAATTATTTTTTTTTTTTTTTTAATTTTTTTTTTTATTTTATTATATTTTTATTTTTTTATTTATTTATTTTTTAATATTATTTATTTTTTTTATTTTTATTTTATTTATTTTTTAATTTTTATTATTTTTTAATTTTTTTTTTATTTTTTATTGTTTTTATTATTTTTATATTTTTTATTAATTTTATATTATATTTTTTATAAATTTTTTTTTTTTTAATATTTATTTTAATTTTTATTTTATTTTATTTTATATTTATTTTTTTTTTATTATTTGTATTTTTTAATTTATTTTTATATTTTTTTGTTTTTTTTTAGATTTTTTATATTTTTTATGATTTTGTATATTATTTTTATTTTTATATTTTTTTTATTTTTATTATTTTTTTTTATATTTATATTTTATATTTTATTTAAATTTTTTTTATTATTTTTTAATTTTTTTTTTTTTTTTTGTTTTATTTTATAATTATTATTATTTGTATTTATTTTTTTTTTATTTTAATTTTTTTATTTTATTTTTATTAATTATTTTTTTTTATAATTTTAATTTTTTATTTTATATTTATATAATTATTTTTTTTTTATTTTATTTATTTTTTTTAATTTGTTTTATTTTTATTTTTTATATTTTTTTTTTTATATTTTAATTATTTTATTAATTTTTTTATATTTTTATTATATTTATTTTTTATATTTTTTTATTTTTTTTTTTTTTTTTTTATTTTTTTTTTTTTTTAATTTTATAATTTGTTTTTTTTTTTTATTTTATTTATTATTATTTTTTTTTATTTTTTAATTATAATAATTTTTTTTTTTTATTTTTAATATATATTTTTTATTTTTTTTTTATTATTTTTAATTAATTTTATTTATTTTTTTTTATTTTTTTTTGTTTATTTTTTTTTTTTTTTTTTTTTTAATATTTATTTTTTTAATTTTTATTATAATAATATTATTTGTTTTTTAGTTTATTTATATTTTATTTATAATTTTTTTTATTATTTTTTATTTTTTTTTTATTTTTTTTTAATTTATTTTATTTTTTTTTTTTATATTATTTTAATTATTTTTTTTTTTTATATTTTTATTATTTTTTTTTTTTTTTATATTATTTTTTTTTTGTTTTTTAATTTTTTTATATTTTTTTTTTTTTTAATTTTTTATTTAATTATTTGTTTTTTTATTTGTTTTATTTTTATTTTATTTTTTTATTTTATTTTTTAAATTTTTATATATAATTTTTTTTTTTTATTTTTTTTTTTATTATAATTTTATTTTTTTTTTTTTTTTTTTTTATTTTAATTTATTTGTTATTTATTTATTTTTTTATTATTATAATTTTAATTTTTTATTATTTTATTTATATTTTTTAAATTATTTTGTTTTTTTTAATTTATAATTTTAATTTTATTTTTTTTATATATTTTTTTATTATAATTTTAATATTTATATTTATTTTTTATGTATTTTTTTTATTTATTAATTTTATTAACTTTTTTATGTATTTTTTTATTTTTATTTATTATTTTTTTATTTCTTGTAATATTTTATGTATTTTGTAATTGTTATATTTTTTTTAATTTTTGATTTTTTATGATTGATTTGTGATGATTTTATGTATTTTGTTTATTATTTTTTGTTTTTTAATTTTATTTTGTGAACTATTTTATATATATATAGAATAAGTTAAAATTATAAATTTTATTTTTATATTTATTTTTATTAATTAAATTTTTATTTTTTTAGTTTATTTTATATTATTGAATTTTATTTTATTATTTTAATTTTTTAATGTTATTATTTTTTTTATATTTTTTTGTTGTTTATTAATTTTTGTTTTATTGATAATTTTTCTTTTTTATTACTTTGTATATTTTATTTTGGAATAATTTTCAAATTTTTTATTTTTTTTAATTTATTTATTAAAATTAAACTATTTTATTTAAATTTAATTTTATTTAAGTTTTTTTTGTTTTATATTTTTATTTTTTAAATTGATTTTTTTTATTTTATTTTGAATTTTTTATTTTTTATATTTTTTTATTTTTATGATTATATTATTATTTTATTTTTTTTAGTTTGATGATTATGTGAAGTTTTTTTATTCTTATTTATATTTTTTATTTATTCTGTTTTTAATTTTTTATTTTGTTTGTGTTTTTGATAGTTGTTATTTTGTATTCTTAATGTTTTTATTTGTTAATTTAATTTTTTTAATTTTTTCTTATGGTTAATATGTTATATATATTGTTATGAATTTTTAATGTTTTATTTATTTGTATTTATATTTATTTTATTTTAAATTTTAATGTTTATTTTATATTTATTTATTTTATATGTTTATATTTTTTATGTTTATTATTTAAAACATGTTTATTATTATTTTTTTTATATTTTTGTATTATATTTTTTTAATTTTTTTTTTTATATTTATTTTTTTTTTTTAATTATTTTTTATTTATTTTTATTTTAATTTTTTATTTTTAATTATATTTTTTTTATTTTATTTTTTAATAATATTTATTATTATTTTTTTATATTTGATTTTTTATTTATTATATTTTTAATTATTTATTTTTATTTATTTTTTTATATTATTTTTTTTATATATTTTTTTTTTTTTTTTTTTAATTTTAATTTTTTTTTTTTTTTATATATATTTTTTATTATTTTTTAATTGTAATTTTTTTAATATTATTTATTTATATTATTTTTTATATTTATATTTTTTTATTTTATTTTTTTAAATTTTTTTTTTTTTTATTATTTGTTTTATTATTTGTTTATTATATTAATTAATTTTTTATTTTTTTATGTTAATTTTTTTTTTTGTATTTTTTTTTTTTTATTTTTTTTTGTTTTTTTTTAAATATTTTTATTTAATTTAATATTTTATTTTTTTTTTTATATTTTTTTTATTTTTATTTTTTATATTTTATTTATTTTTTTAATGTTTATTTTATTTATTTTTTATTAATTTTTATTTATTTTTATTTTTTTTTTTTAATTTTATTTGTAATTTTTTTTTTATATTTTTATTTTATTTTTTATTTTTTTTTTATTTAATTAAATTTTTTTATTTTTTTTTTTTTATTTATTTATTTGTTTTTTTCTTTTTTTTTTTTTTATTTTTTAAATTTTTAATTTTTTTTTTTTTTTATTTTATATTTTTATATATTTTTTATTTTTTTTAATTTATTTTTTGTTTTTTTTAATTTTTATATTTTTTAATTTTTTTTTTTTTGTTTGTTTTATTTTTTTATTATTATTTAATTTATTATATGTTATTTTTATTTTTAAATTTATTATTTTTTTATGTTATTTTTTTGTTTTATATTAAATTGATTTTAATTATTTTATTTTAATAATTTTAATTTTTTTTTTATTTTTTTATTTTTTTTTTTTATTTAATTTTTGTTATTTTTATTTTTTATAATTATTTTTTTTTTTTTTTGTTTTTTTAAATTTTTTTATTATTATTATTTTTATTTTTTTATATTATTTTTTTTTAAATATTATATTTTTGTTTTTTTTTTTTTTTTTGATTTTTTTGTTATTATTATTTTTTTATTTGTGTTTTTTTTGTTTTTTTTTTTTTTATTATTTTATATATATTATTTTTTTTTATTTTTTTTATGTTTTTTTTATTTTTTTATGTTTTTATTATTAATTAATTTATTATTTTTTTTTTTTTTTTTATAATTTAATTTTATTGTTTATTGTTTTTAATATTTATTTTTTTTATTTTTTTTTTTATATTTTTTTTTTTATTTTTATTTTTTATGTATATATTTTATGTTTGTTTTTTTTTAAATTTATTTTTTTTATTTTTTTTTTTATTTTTTTTATTTTAAAATTATTTTTTTTTTATTTATTTTGTTTAATATTTATAATGTATTAGTTATATTTTTGTATATTTTTTTTTTTTTTATTTTTTTATTTTTTTATATATTTTATTTTTATGTTATTTTTTTTTTTATTTTAAATATTTTGTTTTTTTTTATTTTATTATTTTTTTTATTATATTTAATTTTATTTTTTTTTTAAATATTTTTTTTTATTTTTTATTTTAATTTATTTTTTTTATATTTTTTTTTTTTATTTTATAATTTTAATTTTTTTATTTGTTATTTTTTTTTTTTTTATTTTTATTTTTTTAATATTTTATATGGTTTATGATTAATTTTTTTTTTTTATATATTTTTTTATTTTTTTTTTTTAATTTTTTTTTTTTTTATAATTAATTTATAATTTTTATTTTTTTATTTTAATTATTTTTTTTTTTTTTTTTTTTATTTTATTTATGTTATTAATTTTTTTATTATTTTATGTTTTTTTTTTTATTTTTTAATTTTTTATTTTTTTTATTATTTTTATTTTATTTTATTTTTTATTATGTTTTTTTTTTTTATAATTTTTTTTTTTGTATTTTTTAATATTATTTTTTTATTTTTTTTTTTATTTATTTATATTTTTTTTTTTTTTATTATTTTTTTATATTATATTTATTTTTTAATTTTTTTTAATAGTTTATTTTAATTATAATTTTTTATTTATTTTTTATTTTTTTTTTTTATATTTATTTTATGTTATTTATTTTTTTTTTATTTTTTTTTTTATTTTTTATTTTATTTATTTGTTTATATTTTTTTTTTTTTATAATTTTTTTTATTATTATTTTTATATTTATTATTTTTTTTTTTATTTTTTTTGTTTTTATTTATTAATATTTCTTTTTATTGTTTTTTTTTATATTTTTTTTTTTTTTAATATTTTTGTTAATTTTTATGTTAATTAATTTTTAATTATATATTTTTATTTTTTTTTATAATATTTATTTTTTTTTTTTTTTATTATTTTTTTTTTTTTTTTTTTATTTTATGTTTTTTATTATTTATTTTTATTTTTTTTTTATTTTATTATTTTTTTTTAATTTTTTATTTTTTTGTTTTTAATTATTTTATATATTTTATTATATTTTTTTATTTATGTTTATTTTTGTTATTTTTTTTTTTTTTATTTTTTTTTTTATTTATAATATTTATTTTTTTGTTAATTTTTAATTTTTTATTTTTTTTATTTTTTTTTTATTTTAATTTGTATTTTTATATTTTTTATATTATTTTTTTTTATAGATTTTTATAATTTGTTATTTTAATTTTTTTGTTTTTTTATTTTTAATTTTATTATTTATTATTTTATTTTTATTGTTAATTTTTTTTTATATTTTATTTGTTTTTTTAATTTATTTATTAATTTTTTTATTTAATTTTTTTTTTAATTATATTTTTTATTTTTTTTTTTTATGTTTTTTATTTTTTATTTTTTATTTAAATTGTATATTTTTTTTTTTTTGTTTTTATTAATTTTTTTTATTATTTTTTTTATTATTTTTATTAATAATGATTTTTTTTATTTTTTTTTT
>JARSSU010006789.1:12500-15000 GCA_029619165.1 Eurosta solidaginis | reverse complement strand
TTTTTTAATTTTATTTTTTATTTTATTTATTTAATTATTATTATTTTTTTTTTTTTTATTTAATATTTTTTTTTAATTTTTATTTTTTATTATTTTAAATTTTTATTATATTTATAATATTTTTTGTTTAATTTAATTTGTATTTATTTTTTATTTTTTATTTTTTTTTATTATATTTTTTATATATTTTAATTTTTTAATATAATTTTTTTTTATATATTTTTATTTTTTTTATTTTTAATTTTTATAAATTTTTTTTATTATATTATTTTTTTTTTTTATATTTTTTTAGTTATTTTTATTATTTTATAATTAATTTTTTTATTTTATTTTTTTTTAATTATTTATTTTTTAATTTTTATTTTTTTTTTTTTGTTATGTATATTTTTTTTTATTTTTTTTATTTTTAATAATATTTTTTTTTTTTTTTTTTTTTTAATTTTATAATTTTTATATGTTTTTATTTTATTTTATTTTTATTTTTTATTTTATTTATTTTTTTTTTTTTATATTTATTTTTGTTTTTATTTTTTTTTTTTTTTTTATTTTTAATTTTTATATTTATTTTTTTTTTTTTTTATTTTTATTATAATTTTTGTTTTTAGTATATTTTTTTTTTTTTTAATTTATTTTATAAATTATTTTTTTTATTTAATTTTTTTTTTTTTATAATAATATTTTTTTTTATTTTATTTTTTTTTTATAATTTTTTTTATTTTTTTGTATTTTTTTAAATTTTATATTTATTTTTTTTTTTTTATTTTTTTTGTTTTTAATTTTTTTAATTTTTTTTATTTTTTTATTATTATTTTTTTATTATTTTTTTTTTTTTTTTTTATTTATTAATATTTTATATTTTTTTTTTTTTTTTTTTAATATTTTTTTTTTTTTTATTATTTTAATTATTTTTTTTGTTTATTTATTTTTAGTTTTTTTTTTTTTTTTTTTATTTTTATTGTTTTAATATTTTTTAATTTTTTTTTTTTTTATTTATTATATTATTATTTTTATTTTTTATTTTTTTTTTTTTATATTAAATTTTTATTTTTATATTTTTTAATTTTGTTTTATTTTTTTTTTTATTTTTTTTTTTTTCTTTTTTAATTTTTTTATTTTTTTTATATTTTTTTTAATTTTTTTTGTTTATTTATTTTTTTTTATTAATTTTGTTTTTTTAATTTTATTTTTTTAATATTTTTTATAATATTTATTATATTATTATTTTTTTTTTTTTTTATTATTATTGTTTATTTTTTTTTTTTTTTTATTATTATTTTTTTAAATTTTTTTTATTATAATTATTTTTTTTATTTTAATATATTTATTTTTATATTAATTATTATTTATTTTTTATTTATTTTTGTATTTATTTTTTTTAATTTAATTTTTTTTTATAATTTATGTATTTTATTATTTATTTATTTTTTTTATTATTTTTTTATTTTTTTTTTTTTTTTTTATATTTTTTTTTTTTTTAATATTTATTTTTTAATTTTATATTTATTTTTTTTAATATTTTTTATTTTTTTTTATTATAATTTTTTTATTTTTTTGTTTTTTTTTTTTTTTTTTTATTTTTTTAATTATTTTATTTTTATTTTTTTTTTATATTTTTATTTTTATTTTTTTATTATTTTTGTTTTTATTTGTTATTTATTATTTTATTTTTTTTTTAATTTTTATTTATTTATTTTTTTATTTTTTATTTTTTATTAATATTTATTATTATATATATTATTGTTTTTTTAATATTTTAATTTTTTTTTATTTTTTTTTATTATTTTATTTTTTTTTTTTATATTTTTATATATTTATTTATTTTTTTTTTTATAATTTTTATTTAATTTATTTTTTTTTTTTTATTAATTTTTAGTTAATTTTTTTTTTTTTTGTTTTTTTTTTTTTTTGTATATATTATTTTTTATATTTTATATTTTTTATTTTTTTTTGTATTTTGTTTTTTTTTATTTATTTTTTTTATTGTTTTTTTTATTTTTGTTATTTTTATGTATTTTAATTATTTTTAATTTTATTTTTTGTTTTTTTTTTTTTTATATTTTATTTTTGTTATATTTATTATTTTTTTTATTTTTGTTTTTTATATATTTTTTTAATTTTTTTTTAATTTTTTTTTTAATTTATTTTATTTTTTTTATTTGTTTTTTTTTTTTTATTTATAAAATTTTTTTTTTTTTTATTTGTTTATATTTTATTTAATATTTTTTTTTTTTTTTTAATTATTATTTATTTTTATTTTTTTATTTTTTTTTTTTTTTATTTTTTTTATATTTTTTTTTTAATTTTTTTTTTTTTGTTTTTTTATTTTTTTTTATTTTAATTTTATTATAATTATTTTTTTTATATTAATTTTATATTTATTATTTTATTTTTTATTTATTTTTTTTAATTTTTTTAGTTTTATTTATATATTTTTTATATTTATTAATTTTTTTTTTTTTTTTATTATTTATTTTAATTTTTTAATGTAATTTTTTTTTTA
>JARSSU010006789.1:0-7500 GCA_029619165.1 Eurosta solidaginis | reverse complement strand
GTAGACAACTTTTGTAAGCCCCCGAGTGCGGTCGCAATGTCATCAGGAATGCATGTTGTTGTTGAAAGGATAAGGACAATCCCCGAAGGCCCTGGGGAGTGTTATCGATGTTGAAGTTCCTTTGCCGTATGCAGATCCGGTACGTTCCGGTAACAAGCACCATTCAGGTACTAGCCCGACCATCTCCGGGAACGATTTGGTATGCCCACATGAAATCTTCTAGGCCATAACGCCCTTCCACCCGCTAGGTCCATGAGGAACTTGGGGTCGCCAGAGCCTCGGCTGTTAAAGAAAGGATTCGTCACGGGTAGGTGAGGTTGACAATGGCGTTGGAGAAGCTATATCTTGCGCTGGCAATCCCTTGAGAGGGTTGCGCTACACAACCCCTAAGCCCCCTAACCCGCTGGGGATGTATCGCTCCAAATTGTTTTATTATTTTAGATCCATAACAGATCTCTATCGCCCCTATTGCGGGTGTCGATTGAAGTATATAGTCGACCGCTGAGCGATAATCGATTGTCTTTATAATGGAGATAATTATGTAATATACATCGAAAAGTTATACAGGCTGCAAAATCTGTATCGAATAAGCTCCCTGTTCATAATGGTCCAAAGATTTGTTGATTTGTTTGCATAGTGAAAAATAAAATTGAAGACATCGAAAAATATTCAATTCTGTTCCGATCGACACTCGCAATAGAGGGGTATATCTATCGTTCTAGCAATCCTTGCTACGACTTTTGCCAGCTTAACTCTCCGATTAGCGGTGAATAAATTCAACACATCTTAGCGTTGTCGTCTGGCCAGAAGAAATTTTACACTTTGAACTTTATCCACAAATATTTGAATTTTGAAGAAAACTCGTCGCATACTGTGACTACCCAGAAATAAGTTTGAATTTTTATTAATAAATTTTGTTCGTCTAGCCAGATGACAACGCTAAAATGTGACATAATTAACTTTGGTACAAAAAAAACAGATAAAATAAAAAGAAAAAAATATCGATTTTGGAATTATTATAAAGACCGCCTCTAAACTTAAAAAAAATCACATGATCGGGTGGGCAGCAGTAAAGTTATTCACGAAAATAAAGCCTTCTCGTCTGGCCAGACGCCACAATCTATCGGACGGTTAAATATAACCTCCATAGCCTTCGGAGGATACGCGTGGGAAAGGGTTGAATATATTCAGTCCATTGCTCTAGTATTTTTAAAGGCATTGAAGGTCAATTAAGCGAGATACTGAAGCTTATATATACGATGTATGATTATAAAAGATATGCGATAGGAAACCTCCAGTTATTTCGCGGTATATGACGCTTGGAGCTCAATGTGATATCAAGCACAATGCTTGATATTGCCTCAACAAATGCTACCAACGCTACCCTGTTGGCTCTTTGGCCAAAAAGTTAATCAGGCACAAAGTTTATACCGCACTCATTGTGGTGCATTGTTGGAGTAACCGCAAAAACACTATCCGTAGATTTAGAGAAGTATTACGGACGTGGGCAGTCCTTTGGCGGATATGAACCTTCTGCTGGTATTATCCCGCTTGACCCAGGAACGATTATTTGGAACCCTCGTGGACTTACCGAAGGAATGTTCTTAGCCGGTTCTTTTGTGGCCGTACTCATCCACCTTTTTGAACTCTTCTGGTGCGACCTCCACATGTCATGTAACAGCATGCCAGGATATGAATACTGTGACGAATATTAGTGACACTAAGTGATACTCACATCACTAGTCTGATGCTAAGTAAATGAAGCCACAACAACAATAAAGCAGGCCGTCACTTGTATCTACATAAACGAATCAATCATATGTCTACTCATATGTACGTACACGCAGCAGGGAGAAACGCACAAACACATGCATATATCTATATCTGAAATACTCCCAAAAGTAGGCAATCATCTGTGGAAGTATCACTCACATATACACGCGCATGGGCTATGCGAGAAGCTATAAAATCGCGCATCTGTAGTTATAGCTGATAAATGTATAGTTGGTAACCGAGAAGTAAATTCTAGAAATAGAAACGCCTAGATGTATGCGAACGAGGAAATCACAGAGTATAAAAGGAGGTAAAGCTGAGAATCAGAATGAGTTTGATTTAAGCACGCTATCTGTTGAGCAGTAGAAGTGTTATTGTGAAGTACGTTAATAAAGGTCATTTTGCATTATTGAATAGTGGAGTTACTTATTCAACAGTTTAGTGATTCGAACGTTAGTACAAGGTTGCAAATAAGCGGAATTACTCAAAATTCGTTACTATACGTTTTTTTTCTGCTGCCCGACGGCTACTACCGCCAGGTCCTATAGTAAAGTTCTTTCTTTACCACGACTGCCCCTGCCTTCCGATTTCATGTGGTAAGCCCTAAAACCGTGCACGCCAAGCCCGGAAAGTAAAAAGCATTTTTTTCGTTTTTCGACGTTGTCCTCCAAAAGATAGATATTGGCTTTCCGAATACGTAATGGGACCCATTCTAATACTTTTTGTACTCTTAGCAGAGCTCACAGATTATATTAATTTTGTTCGCATAACGGTACCCCGTAATGGCATAAGCTAATCGAGATAGATGTAGACTTCTATATATCAAAATTATCTGGACGAAAAAAGAAATTCATTTAGCCATGTCCGTCCGTCCGTCTGTTCGTGGACACGATAACTTGACTAAATTTTGAGGTTAATGAAATTTAGTATGTGAATTCGTGGGCACTCATCTCAGATCGCTCTTTAAAATGAACAAAATCGGACTATAACCACGCCCACTCTTTCGATATCGAATATTTCGAAAAACCGAAAAAGTGCGATAATTCATTACCAAAGACTCAGACTCAGAATAGAAAATTAGTAAAATTTTGGACAATGGGCGTGGCACCGCCCACTTTTAAAATAAGGTAATTTTAAAGTTTTGCAAGCTGTAATTTGGCAGTCGTTGAAGATTTCATGATGAAATTTGGAAGGAACGTTGCTCCTATCATTATATGTGTTCTAAATAAAAATTAGCAAAATCGGATGACGAACACGCCCACTTTAAAAAAAATTTAAAAGTCAAATTTTAACTAAAAATTGTAGTAAAGTAAAAGTAAATTATGTCAACATTCAACTCCAGTAATGATATGGTGCAACAAAATACAAAAATAAAAGAAAATTCAATGGGCGTGGCTCCGCCCTTTTTCATTTAATTTGTCTAGAATACTTTTAATTCCATCAGTCGAACAAAAAATTACCAATCCGTGTGAAATTTGGTAAGGGCATAGCTTCTATGACGATAACTGTTTTCTGTGAAAATGGGCGAAATCGGTTGAAGCCACGCCCAATTTGTATACACAGTCGACCGTCTGTCCTTCCGCTCGGCCATTAACACGATAACTTGAGCAAAAATCGATATATCTTTACTAAACTTAGTTCACATACTTATCTGAACTCACTTTATCTCGGTATTAAAAATGGGCGAAATCCGACCATGACCACGCCCACTTTTTCGATATCGACAATTTTGAAAAATGAAAAAATGCCATAATTCTATACCAAATACGAAAAAGGGATGAAACATGGTAATTGGATTGGCTTTTTGACGCAAAATATAGCTTTAGAAGAAAATGAAAAAGTTAAGCAGGGCGAAATGAAAACCCTTGGAATCATGGCAGGAATACTGATTATTATTATTATTATTATTTATTATTACGGCGGTTTAAGCCTAAAACTTAGATTATTACAAATTATAAATACATTTTAATTATAATAGTATTTCTAGCGTTTGGGGTGTCGGAATGCATGAGATTCCGATCAGCACGGGAACTGGTGGTCCCAACGGGCGAGTCTTGGAGTCATCTCATTGGGAGGTTGGAAGGACCGTGTTCACAATCCTGCCCTACTCCAAGACGTATGATTACAGTTTTATTATGTATGCTGTCGGAATGCATTTGATTCCGGTCAACCCAAAAGCTAGCAGCTCAGCAGAATGAGCCACTCTTATCGGACGGTTGGAAAGGACGTGTTTCCAATCCTCCCTGTACCAGCTTTTTAATTAATTATAATATATCATTGTTGTAGGAGTATACGTGATTCACATGAGCTGTTTGTCTGGGACGATATTTTCAGGAATTCTTTCCCAATTTGATTGCGAGCGATATATGTATTTGCCCTGATGCATAAGGTTCCCCTGTGTCTATTTGGATTGCCATGTACGCTCAAGGATCAGTAACATGAAATACAGATACAAAATATTTTATCTTATTGGAATGGTTTTGCAATATTCTAATAAACTTTTTTTGAAGGTGTTTAAGTTTTCACAATTTTTAACATGATTAGGTAGTTCATTAAAACATTTCAGGCCTTTGTAAAATATATTTTGCTTGTCCATTTCTGTTTTGAGAAGAGGTAATCTAAAATTATTATTTTCCCTGATTATTTAAGAATGGGGTTTCATTCACATAAACAAGTTTTTCACTTAGGTAGGCTGGTAATTTACCATGCTTGATATAAAATACAAATTTCATACTATGGTAAAATATCAACTGTTTCACACTCAACCAGTTTAGTGCATCAAGCATACTCTTTATGGAAGTGTCGTACCTCACTTTCAATATAAATCTCATAGCTTTGTTTTGCATAATTTGTAACCTGTCTTTTTGTGTTTCATTGGCAATAAAGAATATTGTAGGGCAATATAAGAAGTGTGGTTCTATGATGGATCTATAAACTTTCACGATACGATACCGAATCTTTAATTACGCCTTCTGAAAGTAAATTTTTCCCCCCCAGTTATATTTTTGAACCTTTTTGCTACACGTATAACATCCTCAACCGTAATTTCTTCGAATTTTAAACATGACCTAGCTGTAAGTTGGAAGTCGTTCAGACTCTGAACAACTTCAATTTCCCTGTTTATATCAACAATGCTATCTATAAAGAAGGAGTTCAATGCTTCAGCAATATCGCGAGGTGTATCATATGTCACACCTTTTACGATCACCGTCAAGATCTTTTCTTGTGGCCCCGTTAAGTTTACAGCATGCTTAAGATGCTTCCACATTAGCTTGCTATCTGAACTATTGATGTCAATATTATTCTCCATGTATTTAATCTTTTTAAATTTGATTAGTTTTTTGTAGTACTTCGCGACCATGTTATATTCGGTATAGTCACCCGTTGCTCCAGCTTGTGAGTGCAACCGGTATTTTATGCCCCTATTACGGTATACAACTCAACTTAGTTGGGTTGTAATTAAAACAACTCAACCTTCAGACAACTCAACTCCTGTTTGGTATTACGAATTACAACATATTTCAGTTGAACTTGAATTGGTGCTGCCAACCTAAGAAAGTGTTGATTTGACAGATAATTGAACAGCTGATCAATTTGTGGCGAAAATTTAAGCATTTGCAAAAGTAATTTTGTTATTACGAGATATTATATGATATGAAATCTATTTTATAATGGCGAAAATGTTGGTGATTAACATGTCGCGAATGGGGAAAACATTCGCGTGATCATTCCAATCCCTTGGAACTACCAAACACCAAGTAAGAAAATGTTTAAGTGACAAATGATGAGCTTCAAATGAAGTTATTTTGCAGATTTGAAAGGAAGCATTTTACTCATTACTAAACAAAATTAAGGACCAATTCCACAAACGCTTTCGAGGGAAGGCTGAACCCCTATTTGAAAATTATGCGCCACATTCAGATTCCTTGCTGATGGCAGCTATCAAAAATGCTGTGGAAATGATTTTGGTGTTGGAATGGTTTTAGATATTATTGAGAAGCATATTTCAGCGAAGTGGATTAAAACCCAAACAGCAAAAATTGTATTTTACTCTAAAACAGGATGCCCAGGAGTAGTGATTACTAACAATGGAACTCACGTTCGCATAATTTCACCTATTTTGGCTGCATCCGAACTGCGGCCAGCCTCGTTCAACTTCAGAATATCGCTCCATAAAGTCAAAAAGTTATTCAATGTAATCCTTCGTTTTAAAACGTTGTTTTTTCTATAAATGTGCACAAAATTATTGATTATTGTTTGATTAAAAAATGTTTAACTACCGGCTCTAAATTTTGTAACGTGTTATGAGCTCGTGCACCATCTAACTCTCATCAAAGGTGGATCAAAAGACGCGTTTCGATCTCCGTTTTGGTAAAAGTCTAGTTGGGGGGTGACTGCTAATACTGCTAATATGTTTCTTTTCCGCCTTCGGATTATTCTTCTCGAGGTCAATACACGTCTTTGGAC
Source organism: Eurosta solidaginis (assembly GCA_029619165.1). Taxonomy (NCBI): domain Eukaryota; kingdom Metazoa; phylum Arthropoda; class Insecta; order Diptera; family Tephritidae; genus Eurosta; species Eurosta solidaginis. The sequence continues at coordinate 1,260 of JARSSU010006789.1, read as the reverse complement.
ACCTCTCGTAATTTTTGATAGCGTATTAGCAGTCGACCCCTCAACTAGACTTTTACCTCCGTTTTTAGGATTCGAAAGCGGAAATTAAAAATTTATTTCTGTCGCAAAATATTTACAAAAACCCACAAAATTGCCCGAGAGGGTCCGAAAATATGAGGCCCGATCCACGGTTTTTTTTACACAGAAGATCTGTGTTGGCGGCCTTTGGCCGCGATTTGTAAAAATAACCCTGGGTAGGTCCAACGCCTTTCTGCATTAGTGTGTACAAAAAATCTGCCACAATACATCCACATGAAAATTTGCACCGAAATGATATGATAGAAATTAAATTTTTAATTTTTGTTTTCGGATTCTTAAATTGGAGGTCGAAACGCGTCTTTGATACAACTTTTAAAATTTTTGTTAAAAATTAGGTGGTGAAACCGTCTTCTAAAACGTTGAATTTTTTCAAAACAACTGCAAAATTGTATGAGACAACTGCTAGTAATCAGTTGTAAGATTTTGACGCGTTTGACAACTACACTAACACAACGTTGTAAACGGTAATGCCACAAAAAGTTGTTATGCGGCAATTACCCACCGACGTGTGCCGTACGTACGGCCGTTTGTCGTACGAAGCACGTTTGACCGAACTCTCAAGCCCGTAGGAATCATTGTGTGCGTCTGTGTACATGTACATAACATATTTGTGTGTGTATTGTTTACAGATAAGCACTATTGCCATTGACAATTTTGCATGCATGTTTATGGAAACATCAACTTTTTCCAATTTAATTTTTGATGTTGTAAAAGGCTGGAATTAATATTAATTATATATAAATAGATTACATATTTCTAATCTGCACTTTTACATAATTATTTCGAATTATTTTCACAATTTTTCAAACTTTAATTAGGTGTTTTTGTATAAGACTGCAAACGGTCAAAAATTAGCGCACAAAAGTTTACTGGGCAACTCTGTCTAGTGAGAGAGCGATCAGCTGACACGTTCTTACGGAAAAAATCAAAATTGTTTTGATTTCTACGTTCCGGGCTACGTACGTACGGGCGTTGCACGTCGGTGAGTTTTCGTTTACATTGCACACTCATAAGATAGGTCGTGTCAGCTGACACGTTTTTTCTACGTACGTTCGTGAGTAACCACGGCTTTAGACGAGACAACTCAACTGACATTTTTTTGATAGTTTGAGTGTAATCTGTAATACCAAATTGCGAAATTTCAACCCAACCAGAGTTGAGGTGTAAACGGTAATAGGGGCA
>JARSSU010006788.1:0-27448 GCA_029619165.1 Eurosta solidaginis | reverse complement strand
GATCATATCAAATCGTTCTAGAGATGGTCGAGCTTGTACCTTAATGGTGCTTGTTACCGGAACGTACCGAATCTCTATGTATATATATCTATAGAAAATGACATGGGTAGTACGGGTTCGAATGCACAAACTCGAACACAAGGCTAACAAATGTTTTAGCCTGCATTAAAGTTTGAAGCTGATTGAAATGGGCAACATGCTTTGTAAATGCTCGAATCGCGCCTAGAAGTATGCAAGTTTTAATACAAAAAATACATTCTCTTAAAACTACATTACCTGTAGGAACCGTACAGCGGACTAGGTACCATTACACTATATGAAACCAAAAAAGTACCTGGAAAGTCATATAATTATTCAAGTAGATCTCAAAAATCTAAGAATGACTGCATACAAGATTTTCTCCGGACATACCCAAAATAGTGAGTTACGGGCAAAAACCGGTTTTGGTACCTTTGGACTCTTGCGAGCCTATAACTTTCTTGGCCATTGCCCAATTTTCAGTTTCTGGAAATCGTATAAGAAGAGAGCTAACGCTTTCCAACAAACATATAGATCAACTAGGAAAACATAACACAAAATTATCAGCAAACACATTTTTTTCACTTTTTTTCGATTTCGTTACCTTTGTTGCTATTTGTATGCACTAATTTAAAAGAGGAATATACTAACTAACCCATCATTGCATCAAAACGGGAAATTAATTTAGATTTCAATAAGTATTCTACAGCGTATACATGCTAAAAATTTACTGAATTTTTAAAATTGTAATGTTACCTTTGTTGCTATTTGTATGCACTAATTTAAAAGAGGAATATACTAACTAACCCATCATTGCATCAAAACTGGAAATTAATTAGATTTCAATAAGTATTCTACAGCGTATACATGCTAAAAATTTACTGAATTTTTAAAATTGTAATGAAAACGAAAAAATGGTAAATTTATCAAAAAAACTAAGAAATATTTACTTGGCCTATTGTTTTCTAAGTTTAGAAGGGCCTGTAACTTTTGTAGCTCTCAACCAAATTTAAATAGTTAGTAACTTCATTCTTTAAAATTCACAAACACAGTTTTAAGGATATATTTAGAAATTTGTGCATATTTTCCCAAGTTAATTAATATAAAATAATTGGTTTGTTGGGTGAATACAGTTGCATTTATTTTTGGATCTTGGAGATCGAATAGAAAAATGGTATACTTTCCCAGATATTTTGACTTTTTTTTGCTGTTGTTCTGCTGGCTCGAGGTCTTAATAAAACGCAATTGTTTTTTATACCAATATATTTCGGTTACTCCACGGTAACCATCTCAGGGTAAACTAATTAAAAACATACAATCAATTAACAAAATAATACCATAAAAAATAATAATACAAATAACATAAAAACATTAATCATGTGTACATACATTCAATTTCACGTCTTTCCCGATTAGAAAGCAGCTTTAATTGAATATATAAACTGTGAATATATTTGAATGCATGACAGTAGATCGATGTGTATGTGTATGTGTTTAATGAATATGCCCTTTAACGTAGCTATATACAAATTGTACTGTTTCTTCAATTAAAGTTTATTTTCGATTTGGGATATGCGATTGAATATCTGATTATTGAAGATTTTGTTCAATTTAAATTAAAGGTTATTTTCCATTTCTATCTGCATTGTAGTTGTTTACTACATTTCAAATGGATTGTAATTATGTCTGTGAAGTTGCAAGATAGCTTGAAAATGTACTATACAAAACAAAAACAACAAACAGAAAAAAGGCAAACGAAAAGTAACTTTTACGTTCACGTATTAAGACCATGTACATTGTAAACTGGATTTGTTTTAAATATGTACATATACTAAGAAAGATCCTAGTGAGAAAGTGGGAAATGCGTAACACATTTCTGTTGAGAAATCACGCATTACAACAAATTTAGTGAAGGTCTAACAAGAAGCCAGTGATCGAGTTGAAGAGTTGCGCCTCTATACTTATATTACTTAAATCACATACACTGTTTTTGTATGACATTCATGAACGATATTATAGAGATAAATTTCTCCATACTGTTGTCGTGTGAAAAATCGTTTGTTGGACCTTTCGTACTGAAGTTCATTTCCGTTCTATTTCAATGAAAATTGTTCTTAGCATTATGGATTTCACTCCTTATTCCTACTGGGTTTTAATGTGCTTCATTTTGTGAGTAAACGTATAGCACGAATTTTTGGCTTTTAAATACAGTTAATAAACATTGGTGCATACTTTTAGGCTAACTGGATTAGCTTTCTGAGAAGAAGAGGAAAACTTACTATATAAATCATTGTATTATCTTTCTGAGAAGAAGAGGAAAACTTACTGTATAAATCATTTGAATTTAAACCGTTCAAGTTAGTCGGTTGTTAAGCCAGAAGTCAGCTTCATATATACATACATCTGATCGTAAAGCACAACTCTATACTAGAGTTCAGCTTAGACGTCTAAACTTATACATATGTAATACTTCTGTAATGTTAGCAATATGATAATATTTTCAGGATCTAGGCTCGAATCGAGCTCAGGTCTGAATAATTATTTTTTTTATAATTCTTCAACAAGGTATAAATGATAAAAAAACGATGATTGAGGCCTTGAGCTCGGTTCGAACCCACTATTTTACACATAACTAGGCATATAAAACAATAAAAATAAAATTTATAAAAAACGCTTTCACTCGTATATTTTGCTGTTGCATGTGTTCTGCGTAGTGGAATCTTATCTTACCTCTCCCCAATCCACCCCAATTGGTATTCATACAAAGAAGTCACTACCCTGGTGGAGCGGCGACTTTAGGAACCTCAGAACAGCAGTAAGAAAGGCATTCAACCAATACCAGATGGGCAGCCATACATGGATGTGCTCAAGCGATGCAAAAAATCGGTAAGCAAAACCAATAGCCCGGCAGTCCTTCTTCTTCTTAATATAAAAAGATTATTGCGAGAGTCACTTTGTAAGGAGAGGACGGGATTTGGGCGAACTAGACAGGGGCTCCCTAAACATCATCATTAATGCACACTTCCACAGTTTCGAACACACATCACGAAAATAAATTCTCTGAATGAGCTGTCTGCCTTCAGAGGGTTCACCGACAGGGAAAAGATAAGCTTCGCAGTCAATAGTTTCTTCCCATTCAAATCGCCTTGCCTTGATGACGTCACCCCAGTGATGCTTCAAAATTTAGGTGACCCAATGGTATTCTGGTTAGAAAGGGTCTACAAACACAATATCACTTTGGCCCAATCCACAAATCTGGAGGAATATAAAAATAATCTTCCTGCCCAATTATAGAACTATACGCCTTACATTCTTTATGCTTAAGGCACTTATTCATTCATTCATTCATTATTCATTTATTATTCAAAGACTTAGAGGACGACAAGTATCATAAGTTCATAACCCGCGAAGCTGATGAGCTTGTCTGCGGGTAGATCGATTAATTATTACATATATTCTTGTTTAAAGCGATAGCTTAATTCATTGTATCCAAATATCTTAAAAACTAAGCGATAACGGGACTGTTAAATTATGGGATTTGATAATTCCTCCAATAAGCTTTTTAAATGATTTTTTAGAAGGATTTTTCTGTTAGGCGTGTTTGGCAAGTTAAATGGATGGAGTGGCAGTTCGTTTAGAAATGTTGGTAAAATAACTGCGAGCGTATGTTTAGAGTAGTTATTTAATATTTAGGCATCTGGCCTATTTTCTGAACGAATTCGTGTGGCGTGGGAATGAGAAATTGTGATTTTATAGTATGTTCTATCATAAAATTCGTGTAAGACTGTTAACTTAAATATAGATTTAACGTCCAAGAGTTGTAGCTCTTTGTTAAGTGATATATACTATTCGTATATATATTTATGGAAGGATTTTTAAGTTGTACCTTTGACTTTCTTGAAGTTTTCTACCACCTGTCGACTTGCGTTATGCTGCGATACCATGTCTAATGTACTATTCTGTTAAACCAGGGATGCACCTTAACGTTAAGCTAATCGTTTATCAAAAAATTTCCACCGTTTCCGTTGAAACACTTCGAAATATTATCGATAAAGAAATTATCAAGATAAATTGTATCTCGTTTTTAACCGAAACGAAAAGCTTTCGTTAACGTTAAAAACGTTAACGAAAACGTGATACTTTATGTTTGAATTGTGCTGGCAATGCTATAGCCATGGTGAAGCCGTAAGGTGGCAACAACGAGCGCACATACACACACAAACTCTATGTAATTTGTTTGTGTAATTCGTTGGTGGTAATGTCAAAAATACTCTGAGAAATGTTCGTACTGTCAAAATTCATGAGAAAAGTTGCAATCAGCTTGGATAATGCTTTCACCTTTAATGACTCCGCCATCAATCAGCTTTGCCAGCATAGTTTGAAATTAATAATCAACATAAACGATTTGATTTCGTTTTGATATGGCAGAAAACGAAACGAAATCATTTCGTTAATTTGACGATCTTAACGTTAATAAACGAAACGAAATGACTTCGTTTCGTTTATTAACGTTGATTATCGTAACGAAATGATATCGTTTCGTTGGTTAGCATGCCTGTGTTAAACCAGTGTATACGCTTGGGAGGACCTCATAGTTTCTGCAATAACTCAAATGCTTTAAAAAATAAGATACGCTTCGTAATTTTTTCTGCAGATAGGAGATGTGGTCGCTCCATCTAAAATTCCTATCAAGGACTACTCCTAGGTATTTGTATGAATCTACGGATTCTATTGTTGTTACGCACTGGCAATTTTTATATTGTTCGTGTAAACACTCATAGCCATGAAACTTGAGGTTGATTGTAGCAGTCTTGATGTGTGGGGGTTCTGATATGCATAATTTTGTCTTCAGGGCATTGATTAACAAACCGTTGTCATGTGACCATTTAGCTATTTGATTGAGTTTCCTTTGCATTATCTCAATGGCAGTGTCGAGGGTTCTGTGTGTAACTAGGACCGCCGTATAATCCGCATATACCTATACTTCGCAGTTTTTTCAAACACTTTATCATACTATTGTCATATATTATGTACAAGAGCGGGCTTAGTTTTGATCCTTGCGGGACTCTGTTGGATCCATATTTCTCTGTGCTATATTCTCTATCTATTTTGACTCTATATTGCCTTAGTTCTAAATAGCTTTCGAACCATTTCTGCAGGTTCCCTCTTATTCCCGCATTTTCAAGTGCTTCAATCATTTTGGAGTGTGACAAAGTTTCAAAAGCTTTACTAAAATCTATAAAAAGGACCAAATTATGAAGGCTGTTGGGCATATACATTAGATCAATAACAGCAGGGCCAAGCCTTTCAAAGGCACATCATGCTGACATGAAGAGCAGGTCAACTGAAACTACCTTTCATGAGCTCATCAGTTCGGTAGGGCGATCAGTCCACTACAAACAAGGCTTTCTCAGAACAGCTAAAGGTTGCAATATCCACCATTCTTCCAAACTAATCTTGCACCTTCCAATCAGTTATAGTAGGCATAGAGAGAGCTTGGGTTTTTTTGTTAGAGATTCAGGTAAGCTACTGCGAGATATCCATATATTTAGAAAGCCAATCCGCGCTCAAATAGCTACATTCGCCAAATACGTTCTCTAAGGCTAACTGTAAGAGAATGTAACGCGAATTAAAAAAAAATAAATGTAAGGCGCGATAACCTCCGAAGAGATGTAAGGCCGAGCTTCTCTTCCAATTTGCGTCGTGCTCCTCTTGATTTTTCCCTACAAATTGGCCGGACGGGACCTACATGTTTTATGCCGACTCCGAACGGCATCTGCAAGGCAGATGAGTTTTCACTGAGAGCTTTTCATGGCAGAAATACAATCGGAGCGCTTGCCAGACACTGCCGAGGGGCGACCCCGCTTAGAAAAATTTTCTTCTAATTGAAAAATCTTATTTCTAAAATTTTGATGTTGCTTTGCCCGGGAGTTGAACCCAGGGCATACGGTGTGATAGGCGGAGCACGCTACCATCACACCACGGTGGCCGCCAACGCGAATTAGCAAATTAAAAATCATATGAGCTGGCAAAAGCCGGCGCAACGTAAGAAACCTGACTGATGCATTGACGGTGTACCGATCAATTCCATTCATAAAAAGTAACATTCTTACCAATCTCAAGAAAACAGCAATTTGCAACTTGCACTCTACGGGTACCTGCAAAATCACCAAGCAAACATGGCCTGACTAAAACCAAAGCAGCACAGAGTTTCAACGGGATATGTCTTGGAAAGAGATATTCAGGCTGACGTCCAATATTACAGGAAACTGGCCACTTGGCCACATGCGGGAAAAATGAGAATCCAATTCAACGACAGATACCAGAGCTGTAGAGAGGGCGGTTGTAAGCAGGCAATCACGCATTTACTCTGCAAGTGCCTAGCCCCAGCGCACATGAGGTCCCGTGTTCTAAGCAGTCTTGTGTTAGGACATCAGCAGGTACCTTGATATGGCCAAATGGCTTGGGTAACGCACAGAATACATCACGTATCGAAATGGCGCCTAGGGTGCTACCTGGGTCTAGCCTCTCCGCGCGGACAGCACAGCTGTTTCAAATTATTTCAAAAACGCCCTATTTTAGACTTTGATCACACTTTTTAGGCCTAGAAGGTTCAATGTGATCATTTTAAATCCCTCCCGCGATGGTCGAGTTTGTACCTTAAAGGTGGTTGTACCGGAACGTACCCTGATCTATATCCGGCAAAGGACCCTCAATATCGATAACATTTTCCAAAACCTTGGGTAATGCCTTTATTGCTACAACAACAACAACGGAAATTGCCAATAACTAGCAAGACAACTTTTTGTATGTAAACACGATCTTACAAGCTAATTGAGTTATTGGTTAACGATGGGAATTATAACAAGTAAAGGTGTTTAAGTTCGGGTGTAACCGAACATTATATGCCCAGCGTGAGCTTCAATTGCACATTTAACTCCAGATAAATTACTTTTCTACATAACACGTGGCACCGCCTGTTTAAAAGAAAAATGTCTCCCCATTTCCCCTTACCATAAAACTTGATAAGTGAAATATCATTGATTCAAAACTATTTTTTGCTAAGTTATAGCTTATTATTCTAGTCTACGACCTTTTTAAACATCTTTTATATAAAAGTTGGCGTGTGTTTCAACCGACTCCGCCCATTTTTTTAGAAATATTTTCTGCTATAAGGAAAATATGTGTACATAATTTTGTAACGATATGCAAACTTTTCTTCAAGTTATGACTCGCGAAACATGGAAAATTGCTTAATCATAAAAAGGGCGGTGCCACGGCCATTTTTTAAAATGGGAAGTTTTTCCTATTTATTGTTATAAATCCACTTGGGAAATGAAATACCATTGATATAAAGCTCTTTTTTGCAAAGATATTGCTTATATTATTTTTCCACGACCCTTTTAAAAGTTTTTCATATAAAAGTGGGCGTGGTCCTTAACCGATTTCGTTAATTTTTCTTCAAATCATTCCTTATAGTAAAGGCAACCTCTCTGCCGCATTTTGTTACGATAGGTTTAACGAATTTTGTTTTATGATTAATAATATTTGTAAAATTGATTTTATCACAAGTGGGCGGTGCCACGCCCATTTAAAAAATTGTTTACTGATGTATATCAAGAATCTCAATAGCAGTCCACGTGTCCAATTTTAACATTCTAGGTGTATTATTTACTAAATAATCAGGTTTTTGTGTTTTCCAAAATGTTGTATATTGTGACGAATAGTAGTGACGCTAAGTGATACTCACATCACTAGTCTGATGCTCAGTAAATGAAGCCACAACAACAATCAAGCAGGCAGTCACTTGTGTCTAAATAAACGAATCAATCATTATGTCTACACATATGTACGTACACGCAGCGCAGAGAGACGCACAAACACATGCATATATCTTTTCTGAGACTCTCCCAAGAGTAGGCAATCGTCTGTGGAAGTGTCAGTCACATATAGACGCGCATGGGCTATGCGAGAAGCTATAAAAATCGTGCAGCTGTAGTTATAGCTGAGAAATTTATAGCTGGTAAACAAATAACAAATTCTAGAAATAGAAACGCCTAGAAATATGTCAACGAGGAAATCAAAGAGTATAAAAGCAGCAGCTGAGGCATGACGATTGAGTTTGATTTAAGCACGCTATCTGTCGAGAAGTAGAAGTGTTATTGTGAAGTACTTTAATACAGGCCGTTTTGCATTATTGAATAGTGGAGTTATTTATTCAACAGTTTAGTGATTCGAACGTTAGTAGAAGGTTTCAAATAAGAGGAATTGCACAAAATTCGTTACAATATATAAAAAATGGGCGTGATTATCATCCGATTTCGCTCATTTTCAATACCAGTCTATTCGGGGTCCAGATAAGCTCGTACACTAAATTGGATGAAGATATCTCAATATTTACTTAAGCTATCGTTTTAACGGACAGACGGACGGACGGACATGGCTCAATCTAATTTCTTTTCGATACTGATGATTTTGATATATGAAAATCTATATCTATCTGGATTCCTTTATACCTGTACAACCAACCGTTATCCAATCAAAATTAATATACTCTGTGTGCAAAGCACGCTGAGTATAAAAAAGAACTGGCTATTCGTACGGATATTTTTTTCTTTTCGTAGAATGATGTGAAATTAAGAAACATTTTAAAACAATCTTTTTAAATAAAAAGAGACCGCTGCTAGTGTTAATGTAGAGAAAGCGACAGTTGTGCAATGACGACACAAACCAGCTGATTTTGAGAATTGAATTGTCAATGAAAAAAAAATATTCAAAAATTTCGACAAATCCATGGACAAATCGTTTTACAGATTGAAATATAAAATACCTGCAAATGGTGTACGATAAAGCTGAGACACTTTTTTAAATAATACAAAATCATATCAAAATCCCACAAATCTACAAAAAAATTCGTAAATTCAATTTCATACTGTTTTGTTTTTTGTACAGAAACTAATTAAAAATGCAATTCCTAAAAAAATTACCAGTAAATTTATTGAAACGCATAAGCTGGCGTTACGAACATGAAGCGGCTAGCATTGAAGTGCACGGTCATGATTACGAAAAAGAAAGTTTACCACCTAAATTTATAAAATTATTACCACCATCAAAATATGGCGGTGAATACTTGGTCACACTACTAACCGGTGCATCGGTGATTGGTTTACAGGGATCACATTTCATAAGAGATCTATTCGAAGTGGCCAAAGTACCAGTTGCATTTGAACGTATCCCAATTGGACCCGATGAAGGCACCTATGAATATGTACAATCGGTGGAACGCAACCGTCATGCCATACATGTCGACATGCAACATGATCCCGATGCAAAACATAAACAACTTTTATTAAATAATGATTTGGATTTATATGTTGGCATCATACACATGAATTCAATTGAAGGTTACAAATGTATATATCCTGATGTTAAATTGACGGTGCTAATGCAAAATAATGCTGGAAACTTTTCGAAATTGGAATATGGTCCTGTGCCGGGTATGGTGGAAACATTAAAAATAATGCAAGAAAAATATATGAAACGTTATTTTGAATTTGTTTTCATTATGCAATGGAAAATAAACGCAAAAAGGTCACCTTCGGTCATCAAGTATTAGAATTTCCGCTATCGGATGGTTTATATGTGAAGGTGGCTAAGAAGTTGTATAAGGAGTTGAAGCCAGATTTTGAATTTGAATTGATTGCTATACATGAATTGGTGCGTGAAATTGTGATGCATCCAACTAAGTATGATGTGATTTGTACAACCGATCGTTATGGCACATTTGTTGCATCAATTGCAAGTGCAGTTTGTGGCGGTGCGGGTTTGTTTAGTTGTACCGAACGTGGTGATCATCATGCGGTGTTCAAACCATTGCAAACACGTCTCTCCGTTACCGATTCATTGACTCTGAGTCCATATGGTATTGTACGTGCGTGTGTTGACTTGCTATATTATTTGGGTGAAGATGATTGTGCGCAAGTGTTGTATGATGAATTGATGCATACAATGATTTGTCGCGGCATCAGGACGAGAGAGTTTGGTGGCACCGATTCGGGTGAATATGTTATATGCGATATTGTAAATCGTTTGAAATGTAAAACCTTCTGACTTGTTGTGTTTAATATTGGGTGTTTGTATAAATGTTGAATAATTATTTTTTTAAAATTTATTCGTACCATATACATACATACATACTTTATATTATATTTTTGAGCGATTTGCAATTTTACTGTAAATAAAGAAAGGACTACAATCGATTTAAAATTGGGATGTTGTTTTGTAACTCGATTCGAATATACACTAGTTGGAAGGCTTTTAGCGCTATTTACAGAAACGAAAAAATTAGCAGCGACAATTTGTTTATCAAATATTTTCAATTAAATTCTTTAATTTTTTCGATATTTTTAGGTATAATTTCTATGAAGTTTATAACCGAAATTTGCAAAATTGCAAGTTTTGTGTAACAAAGTAAAAATTATAGGTCTCTCAAATTTCGCATTGATTTCGAGAATTTTTTTCGGAAAGTGTTCTGGATTTTCCTCTATACAAAGTATGAAACATTAAGAAAGAAATTCTGAAACACTTAAGAAAAAATTGTCAAATATCAATCCGAATTTTGCCCTACCACCATTGACTGGACATTGCTTTTTAGCGTTACCTGCCTTTATATTGGGCTTGCTGATAGCAGACGAAGGAAGTGCGGGTTTGAGGAGGAAATGATGAATCACGTTTTGTACTCGTGCTCTGCGCTTGGCAGGCTTACGCTCCAGCTAATAGTGATACAGTGACCAGCTCTAAAAGTAGCAAGTGGCATAGGTCCTAGAAAGTTTTTAGAGTTTTTCAAGAGGACGGAGCTATTTTACAACATAGGTTTTTTATAAGGGGTTTTTCAGTTTGGTCGTTAAACAAACTTCTGGTATCACTACGGCCCCATTCAGTTTATGAGTGGTTCTCATGAACCGGCCAGTTCAACCTAACCTAATCCGAATTTGAGAAACCTTTTACTTGCACTTTATCTGACTGAAATTGTTCGGGTTGCAAAACTGCAAACACAAAAAATATCAGAAAATTCCAAATAAGTACTTCGAAATTTTCTCGAATTTTTTAATTTTTTCGAAAATGCTGTAGGGATTGATTTGTATAGTTTAAGTTATAAAATTCAGAGAACTTTTTTCTTAAAACTTGGAAAGTTTATTTGCGACATTTGATAAAAATTTCCCTATTTTTCTGTTCGCTGCTGTAAATAAAAAAGTATTTTGCTGTTTTGCCTTTAAATTATTCTTCAATTAAAAATTTCGCCATTTTAATTTTTTTTTATTTTCCATATATCTGGATAACATTTCTATGAATTTTGTAGCTGAAATCATGATACAACAAGTAAGGAAGGTTAAGTTCGGGTGTAACTGAACATTACATACTCAGTTGAGAGCTATGGAGACAAAATAAGGAAAATCACCATGTAGGAAAATGAACCTAGGGTAACCCTGGAATGTGGTTGTATGACATGTGTATTAAATGGAAGGTATTAAAGAGTATTTTAAGAGAGAGTAGGCCATAGTTCTATGGATGGACGCCATTTAGGGATATCGCCATAAAGGTGGACCAGGGCTGACTCTAGAATTTGTTTGTACGATATGGGTATCAAATGAAAGGTGGTAATGAGTATTTTAAAAGGGAATGGGCTTTAGTTCTATAGATGAACGCATTTTCGAGAAATCGCCATAAAGGTGGACCAGGGGTGACTCTAGAATATGTTTGTACGATATGGGTATCAAATGAAAGCTGTTGAGTATTTTGAAAAGGAGTGATCCCTAGTTCCATAGGTGGACGCCGTTTCGAGATATCGCCATAAAGGTGGACCAGGGGTGTCTCTAGAATGTGTTTGTACGATATGGGAATCAAATGAAAGGTGTTACTGAGCATTTTAAGAGGGAGTGGGCATTAGGTCTATAGGTGGACGCCTTTTCGAGGGGTGACTCTAGAATGTTTGTACGATATGGGTATCAAACGAAAAGTGTTACTAAGAGGGAGTTGGCATTAGGTTTAGGTCTATAGGTGGACGCCTTTTCGAAATGTCGCCATTAGGGTGGGCCAGGGGTGACTCTAGAATGTGTTTGTATGATATGGGTATCAAATGAAAGATGGTATTTTAAAAGGGAGTAATCCTTAGTTCTATAGGTGGACGCCTTTTCGAGATATCGTCATTAGGGTGGGCCAGGGGTGACTCTAGAATGTGTTTGTACGATATGGGTATCAAACGAAAGGTGTTACTGAGCATTTTAAGAGGGAGTGGGCATTAGGTCTATAGGTGGACGCCTTTTCGAGATACCGCCATTAGGGTGGGCCAGGGGTGACTCTAGAATGTTTGTACGATATGGGTATCAAACGAAAAGTGTTACTGAGCATTTTAAGAGGGAGTGGGCATTAGGTCTATAGGTGGACGCCTTTTCGAGATATCGCCATTAGGGTGGGCCAGGGGTGACTCTAGAATGTTTGTACGATATGGGTATCAAACGAAAGGTGTTACTGAGCATTTTAAGAGGGAGTGGACATTAGGTCTATAGGTGGACGCCTTTTCGAGATATCGCCATTAGGGTGGGCCAGGGGTGACTCTAGAATGTTTGTACGATATGGGTATCAAACGAAAGGTGTTACTGAGCATTTTAAGACGGAGTGGGCATTAGGTCTATAGGTGGACGCCTTTTCGAGATATCGCCATTAGGGTGGGCCAGGGGTGACTCTAGGATGTGTTTGTACGATATGGGTATCAAATGAAAGGTGGTAATGAGTATTTTAAAAGGGAGTAATCCTTAGTTCTATAGTTGGACGCCTTTTCGAGATATCGCCATAAAGGTGGACCAAGGGTGACTCTAGAATGTTTGTACGATATGGGTATCAAACGAAAGGTGTTACTGAGCATTTTAAGAGGGAGTGGGCATTAGGTCTATAGGTGGACGCCTTTTCGAGATACCGCCATTAGGGTGGGCCAGGGGTGACTCTAGAATGTTTGTACGATATGGGTATCAAACGAAAGGTGTTACTGAGCATTTTAAGAGGGAGTGGGCATTAGGTCTATAGGTGGACGCCTTTTCGAGATATCGCCATTAGGGTGGGCCAGGGGTGACTCTAGGATGTGTTTGTACGATATGGGTATCAAATGAAAGGTGGTAATGAGTATTTTAAAAGGGAGTAATCCTTAGTTCTATAGTTGGACGCCTTTTCGAGATATCGCCATAAAGGTGGACCAAGGGTGACTCTAGAATGTTTGTACGATATGGGTGTCAAACGAAAGGTGTTACTGAGCATTTTAAGACGGAGTGGGCATTAGGTCTATAGGTGGACGCCTTTTCGAGATATCGCCATTAGGGTGGGCCAGGGTGACTCTAGGATGTGTTTGTACGATATGGGTATCAAATGAAAGGTGGTAATGAGTATTTTAAAAGGGAGTAATCCTTAGTTCTATAGTTGGACGCCTTTTCGAGATATCGCCATAAAGGTGGACCAAGGGTGACTCTAGAATGTTTGTACGATATGGGTATCAAACGAAAGGTGTTACTGAGCATTTTAAGAGGGAGTGGGCATTAGGTCTATAGGTGGACGCCTTTTCGAGATATTGCCATTAGGGTGGGCCAGGGGTGACTCTAGAATGTTTGTACGATATGGGTATCAAACGAAAAGTGTTACTGAGCATTTTAAGAGGGAGTGGGCATTAGGTCTATAGGTGGACGCCTTTTCGAGATATCGCCATTAGGGTGGGCCAGGGGTGACTCTAGAATGTTTGTACGATATGGGTATCAAACGAAAGGTGTTACTGAGCATTTTAAGAGGGAGTGGACATTAGGTCTATAGGTGGACGCCTTTTCGAGATATCGCCATTAGGGTGGGCCAGGGGTTACTCTAGAATGTTTGTACGATATGGGTATCAAACGAAAGGTGTTACTGAGCATTTTAAGAGGGAGTGGGCATTAGGTCTATAGGTGGACGCCTTTTCGAGATATCGCCATTAGGGTGGGCCAGGGGTGACTCTAGAATGTGTTTGTACGATATGGATATCAAATTAAAGGTATTAATGAGGGTTTTAAAAGCGAGTGGCCCTTAGATGTATATGTGAAGGCGTTCTCGCGATATCGACCAAAATGTGCACCAGGTGATCCAGAAAATCATCTGTCGGGTACTGCTAATTTATCTATATATGCAATACCACTAACAGTATTCCTGCCAAGTTTCCAAGGGCTGTTGATTTCGCCTTGTAGAACTTTTTCATTTTCTTCTACTTAATATGGTAGGTGTCACACCCATTTTACAAAGTTTTTTCCAAAGTTATATTTTGCGTCAATAAACCAATCCATTTTCATCCCTTTTTTCGTATTTGGTATAGCATATATATGGCATTTTTTTCATTTTTCGTAATTTTCGATATCGATAAAGTGGGCGTGGTTATGGTAGGATTTCGGCCATTTTTTGTGCCAAGATAAAGTGAGTTCAGATAAATACGTGGTCTAAGTTTAGTAAAGATATGTCGATTTTTGCTCAAGTTATTGTGTTAACGGCCGAGCGGAAGGACAGACGGTGGACTGTGTATAAAAAACTGGGCGTGGCTTCCACCGATTTCGCCCATTTTCACAAAGAACAGTTACCGTCATAGAGTCTATGCCCCTACCAAATTTGAGAATAATTGGTAAATTTTTGTTCGACTTATGGCATTAAAAGTATTCTAGACAAACTGAATGAAAATGGGCGGAGCCACACCCATTTTGAAATTTTCTTTTATTTTTGTATTTTGTTTGCATCATATCATTACTGGAGTTGAATTTTGACTTAATTTACTTATTTGAATTAAAAAAAATTTTTTTTTAAAAGTGGGCGTGTTCTTCATCCAATTTTGCTAATTTTTATTTAGCACATATACAGTAATAGTAGTAACGTTCCTGCCAAATTTCATTATGATATCTTCAACGACTGCCAAATTACAGCTTGCAAAACTTTTAAATTACCTTCTTGTAAAAGTGGGCGGTGCCACGCCCATTGTCCAAAATCTTACTAATTTTCTATTCTGCGTCATAACGTCAACCTATCTACGAAGTTTCATCGCTTTAACCGCCTTTGGCAATGAATTATCGCATTTTTTCTGTTTTTCGAAATTTTCGATATCGAAAAAGTGGGCGTGGTTATAGTCCGATATCGTTCATTGTAAATAGCGATCTGAGATGAGTGCCCAGGGATCTACATACCAAATTTCATCAAGATACCTCGAAATTTACTCAAGTTATCGTGTTAACGGACAGACGGACGGACGGACGGACATGGCTCAATCAAATTTTTTTTCGATACTGATGATTTTGATATATGGAAGTCTATATCTATCTCGATTCCTTTATACCTGTTCAACCAACCGTTATCCAATCAAAGTTAATATACTCTGTGAGCTCTGCTCAACTGAGTATAAAAAATGGAGGTAGTTCCATTTAGTGTGACGTTAGCCACTTGACTTTTGCGGGGACAATGACAATTTCACCAAAAGCAAGTTACCAGATTGAAAAATGTTACGAATTTTTTTAATTTTGATGGATTTCATATTAACGAATACGACTAAGCACTTTAATAGTTATTTTAAATAAAAAAGAAAAAAAAAGAGCACCATGCCTTGGAAATATTTTAATACAAAATATCAGCATAGAAACGAAGGTTTTTACTAAGCTTTTCGACCTCCCGAGCCTTCTTAAGTGTCGGTACGTTTGCTCAGTACATTTTGACAAAATATACACGTTTGTCAATTGCTTGCTCAAAGGAGGTCCTTATAAACCGACATCGCAATTTCTTGATAAATTGGCTACAACCACATTTTTTATTTTTTTTATTTATTGTATAATTCAAGCCATGCTCTTTAGGAGGGAGTTGTTACAACCAATTTTTGGGAGAACATTACCCTGTAGCTCTTCAGGTTAGCCACTCGTTGTGAGAGTGTTTCTGCCCGTTGTACCAGGTATCACATTGGGGCAGCCCCGCCTATACACATTCTGTGCCCTTTTAGCATTAACATAGATATGCAGATTTTGGATGGACATTTTTTCTCAACACGCCTTGAGAAATATTCACTGTAGGGGCATGACAATAGGGCCATGCTTAAAGTTGGGATTCTACCGGGTATTTACCATTTTAATTGATAAATACCAGGAAAATACCCGGAATATTCCTTTTTTGTATCTTTTTTTGGGTATTTAAAAATCCGTTGAATCGAGGCTGCTTGGAATTCCAATTCAGCAATTAAATTTATACGTCATTTGAAATTAAAACGTTTTCGTTTTGATTTTAAAGAAACAACCCAGCAAACAATCGGATTCAACAATTAGTCTGAAAGGAGTCCAAACTTTGGATCGTTTGCACTCATTAGGAACTCATTTAGGAGCTTGAAGCGAATGCTATATGCCCATATTTTGCCTCTAACATAAGTCTTATACAGGCCTCCTTCCGATATCATATATGAGCCTTATTGGCGTCATATACTGCTAATTTTGAGTCTTTTAATGACACTACTTCAGGGCTTTATGAAGAATTTTTGACATAGATTCGAGGCGGAAAACAAAGGGGAGAAAATTGTTGTGATAAAACTCCCATGAGGATAAGATAGAAATGAAATAAATATTAGTTGAATTAATTATATATTTAGAATAAATTGTCGCAGAAAAATTTATTTTTATTCCGGAGATGCTTAGTTTACTGATTCTAATATTTTTTGTTTGTTCATAATTTCAACAATTGGAGTCATAAGAGGATCTAAGGTGATAGCAATTTTTGAAGCTGATATTTTTCGGACCCATATTGAACTCCAGAACTGTAAGAGAATGTTTACAGGGTACACATATTTACGCAAACAAAGCCACCCCTCAAACATGCTCACGGCGCTCATAATTTAAGAATCCGAAACGAGTCCAAAATAAATGGGCAATGTAGGAATCAGAAAAGCGTCGAAACGCGTAAGAGGGCAAAAGAAAATTTAATCTTTGCCTTTTATTTAACGGCCTAAAAGCTCCTAACCTAGCATGCAAAAATTATAATTTATCAACTATTTATGTTCGTCACAGCGAATTTTGAAACTTTGTTACGACAATTTTTAATTTTAATACAAAATGAATTACATTTGTACATAATTGTTACCCTTGCTTTCTTTTTTTGTATAATATCGACGTTTTTTCGCTCATGGACACTTCTCGACAATTTTAGTGTGACCGCAAAGCTGCCACGCTCTGTCCAGGTTTATCGAACTATATATGACCCCAATAAGCGCTGACGATGCTTAATAAATATGCCGTATAGTGTCAGATAATCCGAGTTGATTAGAGTTAAAAATGACGCCGGAGAGTTCCAGTAGAGTATAATATGAGCTGTTTAACGCCTTCTAAGACTTTTGTCGGACTCTTATTTAGGCTCAAATGATATACGTTAATAGGCTCATATAGGAGGACCATTGCAAGAAGGAAATACATTGGTGTCGGCCTCCCAAATGAGCACATACCGACTGTAAAGGCTCAAATTTAGATATTTTTCCAACTCTTTTTTGACTTAAAATGTTTACTGGGTAAACTTAAATTTTTGCAACGGCATGTATTATTGGCGAAATATTTTTGAAAAACAGATTAAAACTAATTCAACGGATAGCGTAATGGATAACTACCCACCACTATAGGACAAATTGGGTACATTTTGGATTGAATTTGTGTGCTTGTTTCCCATATTTTCCAAAAGATTATTTTTACCCTTCTTTTGGGTAAATATTTGAGTATTTACCCATTTTTACCATATATAACCAATTTACCGGGTATTTACCATTTGGGTATTTACCCCTTTCCCATCTCTAGCCATGCTAGAACAACAGGATTTTTCGTGTATTTTTTTCATTCTAGGTGTCAAGCTGCCATAAAGATATTAGTCATTAACCCATGTATGAGTCATTATCCACTATTTTCAATAAAATTGCATGTTTTACTGTATTGTTAATCAATATATATGCACATATATTGTGCTAAAGCATATTATTGTTGTCCCATATGGCCATTGCTTTTTCATCCTAAGGCAAATTTCTATCTCGAAAAACCACAATTTCGCCTTAAACAGTAACGGCAAAACAACAAACATTATGAAACTTCAAAAATTCCCAAATGCGTAAAAAAATTTTGAGTGGAACTACCTTCTTTTTCGTATCATGGCTGAAACCATGATGGAATTACATTAATTATTATTATTATGGCTGAAAACTATGAAAACCAATCTCAAAAACGTTTCCGAAAAGAATTCGATAATTCGAGAAAATTTTACGAAATTTGAGATATTTGACATGCAGAAATATCTTGTACCTGATCGTATCCTGCTGCCCCATGATGCTCTGTGTATGACCAATTGCCCGATTACCTGACTTCCACCAGTAGTGCGACCAGCAGAAATAGTTGTAGTCCAACTGATGTTCTTCGTTGTTAGATATGGTTTTTCCTATAGTGTTTTATCAGCACCAGGCCAGTTCGTGATAACCCCACATAGACTGAATGGGTATATGTCTTGGAGAAGGCGGAAAACAAAATCATGCAAAGAACGACCGACAAATATGCTTATCTGTGAGAGTCATACCATCTTATTCAATAGCTGACCAAAGCTTCGTCGCCCAGATTCTAGTCCGTATTTCAAAGTGGCAGTCTCTTTCACAGTTCCAGCCATTATCGCCTTCAAGTAACTTTCTTCGGTAGATCGCTGTGTCGATGATCCACATACAAGCTACCTAAATGGCTGATGGTTATAACGGGTGGGATTCAAGGGATTTCTGTGTGTAGTACTTAGTTCTATAGCTGCATAGCTTCTTCAACTCAACGAAAAAATGGTATGATCGAAGCGTGCCGGATCTATATCCTGAAATGGAAGATCAACATCTTCAATAGTATTTACCGTTACAACAACAATAGTATTTGTACTTTGCCTTTGCAGCCCTGTACTAGAAATCTTTTTTCACACCGCCAATGGCGCCTGCCTCGAAAAGCGCTGTGTTCAATTAGGTCCTTATAAATGCACGATAACGTGTCTTTCAGATACATAAATTGCCCAGTTACATACATAGGTTAACTATTCCACAGTTAACTTTAATTATTGGCAATGTGCTGGGCAAGCATATAACAGTCATGGGGAGCTGTACTTGTATATGATATATTGAATTTGAAGCTCATAGGTGTCTCGAGTTCTCCAGTAGTCCTGTGAAAAGTGAGCACCGAGTTAATCTGGATATATTTAGCCTATCCATCTTTTCTCCTTTACATAAAGATCAACGACTACTGATGACGCTACAGGACTGCAACTGTTCACTGCTACAACAACAACAACAACTACAACTATTTTGTTACTATTATTAACGACTTAAAAACTAGTGGTAATATATACAATTTTTGATAGGGTAAAAATAAACTACTTCGCGTTTCCAACATACCTAGTTAAAGAAATGCTACTCAAACTCACCTAATTCTTGACCCACTCTCTTCAGTGAATAACCAAACTCTATGTTATCTTTGATGAACGAAAATACCAAAGGGTAACCGGGACGAGGACTACTGATAATAAACTCTGCTTGCATGCGTCCTGGAAAGCAAGGGTTTCGGGTTTCAGAACACGCCATAGACCAGTGAGCCTCATAAATATGGAGGTTTGGGGAGTTTTGCAAAGTTTTTTGTTCTTACTACAGCGGTTATTGAAATCAGTCGAAACTGCAAGTTTACAAAAGTGAAAACAATGCAATATCCCCTCTTACGGAGTTATGTAAGTTACCTGTGATGTTTTAAGTCTTCTCGCTCCTGATTTCTTTAAGTTATCTCAGGAACTCTTTACTACATACGACTAAACTAATGGGGTCCTTACTTTAAAGCGGGCATGAGGCGACATGATTTGCCCAGCTGGCTGTGAGAATACTGTTGGTGGTAGGATATAAACCAACACTAGTGCATCAACATCTATTAAAATACTGTGACGAATATTCACATTATTATGTGGTACTAGCATCCTTAATCCGATACTAAGCAGCCACTTGTATGTACGTAAACAAATCCATCATCATTTACACATGTACATACAAGTCAGCAGAGAGATGCTCACCATCAGCCGAAGTAGTACTCACATATACACACGCATATGGCTATGTGAGAGACTATATACTATAAAATAAAAATAATAAATATACATGTACATATATGGCTGGTAACCAATCATGAAGTTACTAGACATTAGGAGAAATGGGTGGACGAGGCAACAGATAGTATAAAAGAAGCGAAAACTGAGTAGTCAGTAATCAGTTTTGATTTAAACACGCTATTGGTTGTGAAGTATAATTGTGAAGTACTACTCTTGAAGTAATCTAAATAAATACCAGTTTGCAATACTAAATATCGGAGTGATTTATTCAACAGTTTAGCGATTCGAACGTTTGCAGAAGGTGTAAAATAATCGGAATTCCCCCAAAATTCGATACAATACATATGGGGTATTCCATCCCATTTCGACCAATTTTGAACCCGACCCCTTTAGAATTGGCTGACAGTTTTTCTTCTTTTTCTAGCTTACGAAAGACGTTTTTCAAAATTTTTTCAAATTTTTTCATCCAACTCAAAAAAAGTTATGAATTTTTAAAAAAATACCGTTTTTGTTTTCAAAATGCTATAACTTTTTCAAAAATTGACCGTTTGGGATCTTTTTTTTCTTAAATTTGTTTTTAAATGTACTTTTCGGAAAAAATACAAAAAAATGTTCAAAGTTTTTTTTTAATTTTTCAGTTTTTCGAGATTTTTCGAAATCCGCAATTTTTTTTCTCATAAAAAACTTCAATCAATTCTGCAATCACCCCCAATAATCCCGGAGTGGGCCGATTTTTTTTATATATATTTTTTTTTATTTAAATGAAAAAAAAATTTTCAAAAATACAAATTTTTTTTATCAATTTTATTTATATAACAAAAAATGTAAAAAAATGATTTTTAAGTATTCTTTTCTTTATACATTATGGTAATCTACGATTAAAATGACTCATTTCCTGTGTCATTCATTAATCCTGGTTTTCGAAACTGTTCATAATCTTGAATCTTGAATTAGTATTATTGTTTTTTCGGCGTAGATGCTACAAAGATATACACGCAATGAACTGTTTGCAGAACAAGACCTCTAGGTAAAACACTATCCTCTAGGATGCTCTTCCATCTCGTCTGCTCGTGCTAGCTTTTCCCGCACAATTTCCTATTTAGTTAAATTTTATTATGTACAAACCAATTTGCATTTTATTTGTTCATAAAGGGAGGTAAGTGAAGATTATTGATTTCAGGTCATATGCTCACTTGAATTTCCAATGGGCACAAACGAAAATATTGAAAAATGCAAATCAAATGCAAAATCCATTAGTAAAAATATTGATTCAATTCATATGCACAAGCAAATGCTGTAATGAAAAATCTCACTAGCCAGCCGTCCATTTTATTTTTGGGTAATCTAAATCTTCTTTCCAATACAACCAACCCTTCATTTATTCAACTAAAACTTTTCTCAAAAGGCATTTAGCATGACGCCGAAATTGTTTTTTAATTGCTTGCACTCAATCTTTGTAACACCTTGCATTCACCTAAATCTCTTATCTACCTAAAATTGTCAACAGCATTACTCAATGACGATGCGCTCGTTTAGCTCCCAGTTTTAGGGTCATACGGAAAAGTTTAAGATAAAGCAAGTAAAGATGTCTAAGATGTCGAGTGTAACCGAACATTATATACTCAGCGTGAGCTTCAATTGTACATTTCATTTCAGATAAATTACTTTTCTACATAACACGTGGCACCGCCCGTTTAAAAAAAATGTCTCCCCATTTCCTCTTACAATAAAACTAGATAAGTGAAATATCATTGATTCAAAACTAGTTTTTGCCTAGTTATGGCTTATTATTCTAGTCTACGACCCTTTTAAACTTGTTTTATATCTAAGTTGCCGTGGTCTTTAACCGATCCCGTCCATTTTTACTAGAAATATTTTCTGCTATAAGGAAAATATGTGTACACAATTTCATTACGATATGTTAATTTATCTTCGAGTTATGGCTCACGAAAGATAGAAAATTAGTCATAAAAGGGGCGGTGACATGCCCATTTTTTTAATTTGAAGTTTTTCCTATTTCTTGTTATAAATGCACTTGGGAAATGAAATGCCATTGATATAAAGCTCTTTTTTGCAAAGATATAGCTTATTTTATTCGTCCACGACCCTTTTAAAAATCTTTTATATAAAAGTGGGCGAGGTCCTTAACGGATTTCGTTAATTATTCTTCAAAGCATTCCTTATAGTAAAGGCAACCTCTTTGTCGAATTTTGTTACGATGTGTTTAACGATTTTTGACTTATGATTAATAATATTTGTAAAATTGATTTATCACAAATGGGCGGTGCCACGCCCATTTTAAAATTTTTTTTTCAAATTTTTATCAAGAGTCTCAATATCAGTGCACACGTCAAATTTCAACATCTAAATAATTCAACGATCAGCTCCCGAGAAGCTAGCTGATGAAGAAGTGAAATTCAGAAACACAGTAACCATCGCCGTTTGTAAACTTACAATTTTTTCTCTAATATCAATTACAAAACCCATTGTATAAAGCAATATGACCAAAACTCGCTAATTAAATACATATGATCTAAATAATTAGGTTTTTTGTGTTTTCCAAAATGTTATATATATAAAAAGTGGGCGTGGGTATCATCCGATTTCGCTCATTTTCAATATCAATCTATTCTGGGTCCAGATAAGCTCGTGTACCAATTTGGTGAAGATACCTCAATATTTACTCAACTTATCGTGTTAACGGACAGACGGACCGACACGGCTCAATCAAATTTTTTTTCAATACTGATGATTTTGATATATGGCTTCCTTTATACCTGTACAACTAACCATTACCCAATCAAAGCTAATATACTCTGTGTTCAAAGCGCTCTGAGTATAATGATAAGTGACTTTCAAACAGACAGTTATGCATTGCACACAGGCTGCACTTGATTTGTATACTCAGTTGAGCAGAGCTCACAGAGTATATTAAATTTGATTGGATCACGGTTGGTTGTACAGGTGTAAAGGAATCGAGATAGATATAGACTTCCATATATCAAAATCATCAGTATCGAAAAAAATAATTTTATTGAGCCATGTCCGTCTGTCCGTTAACATGATAACTTGAGTAAATTTTGAGATATCTTGATGAAATTTGGTATGTAGGTTCCTGGGTACTCGTCTCAGATCGCTGTTTAAAATGAACGATATCGGACTATAACCACGCCCACTTTTTCGATATCGAAAATTTCGAAAACCGAAAAATGCGATAATTCATTGCCAAAGGCGGTTTAAGCGACGAAACTTGGTAGGTGAGTTGAACTTATGACGCAGAATAGAAAATTAGTAAAATTTTGGACAATGGACGTGGCACCGCCCACTTTTAAAAGAAGGTAATTTAAAAGTTTTGCATGCTGTAATTTGGCAGTCGTTAAAGATATCACGATGGAATTTGGCAGGAACGTTACTCCTATTACTATATGAATGCGTAATAAAAATTAGCAAAATCGGAGAACGACCACGTCCCCATTAAAAAAAAATTTTTTTTTAAGTCAAATTTTAACAAAAAATTTAATATCTTTACAGTATATAAGTAAATTATGTCAACATTCAACTCCAGTAATGGTATGGTGCAATAAAGTACAAAAATAAAAGAAAATTTAAAAATGGGCTTGGCTCCGCCCTTTTTCATTTAATTTGTCTAGGATACTTTTAATGCCATAAATCGAACAAAAATCTACCAATCTTTGAGAAATTTGGTAGGGGCTTGGGTTCTAGGACGGTAACTCTTTTCTGTGAAAAGGGCGAAATCGGTTGAAGCCACGCCCAGTTTTTATACACAGTCGACCGTCTGTCCTTCCCCTCGGCCGTTAACACGATAACTTGAGCAAAAAACCGATATATCTTTACTAAACTCAGTTCGCGTACTTATCTGAACTCACTTTGTATTGGTATAAAAAGTGGCCGAAATCCGACTATGACCCCGGCCACTTTTTCGATATCGAAAATTACGAAAACTAAAAAAAATGCCATAATTCTATACCAAATATGAAAAAAGGGATGAAACATGGTAATTGGATTGGTTTATTGATGCAAAATATAACTTTAGAAAAAACTTTGTAAAATGGGTGTGACACCTACCATATTAAGTAGAAGGAAATAAAAATTTTCTGCAGGGGGAAATCAAAAGCCCTTGGAATCTTGCAGGAATACTGTTCCTGGTATTACATATTTAAATAAATTAGCGGTACCAGAGAGATGATGTTCTGGGTCACCCTGGTCCACATTTTGGTCGATATCTCGAAAACACCTTAACATATACAACAACCACCGCTCCCTTTTAAAACCCTTTATTCCTTTAATTTGATACCCATATCGTAAAAACACATTCTAGAGTCACCCCTGGTCCGCCTATAGAACTAAGGCCCAGTCCCTTTTAAAATACTCATTAACAACTTTCATTTGATACCCATATTGTACAAACGCATTCTAGAGTCACCCCTGGTCCACCTTTATGACGATATCTTGAAAAGGCGCCCACCTATAGAACTAAGGCCCACTCCCTTTTAAAATACTCATTAACACCTTTCGTTTGATACCCATATTGTACAAACGCATTCTAGATTCACCCCTGGTCCACCTTTATGGCTATATCTTGAAAAGGCGCCCACCTATAGAACTAAGGCCCACTCCCTTTTAAAATACTCATTAACAGCTTTCGTTTGATAACCACGTTGTTCAAACGCATTCTAGAGTCACCCCTGGTCCACCTTTATGGCGATATCTCGAAAAGGCGTCCACCCATAGAACTAAGGCCCACTCCATTTTAAAATACTCATTAACACCTTTCGTTTGATACCCATATTGTACAAACGCATTCTAGAGTCACCCCTGGTCCACCTTTATGGCGATATCTTGAAAAGGCGCCCACCTATAGAACTAAGGCCCACTCCCTTTTAAAATACTCATTAACAGCTTTCGTTTGATAACCACGTTGTTCAAACGCATTCTAGAGTCACCCCTGGTCCACCTTTATGGCGATATCTCGAAAAGGCGTCCACCTATAGAACTAAGGCCCACCCCCTTTTAAAATACTCATTAACACATTTCGTTTGATAACCATATTGTTCAAACGCATTCTAGAGTCACCCGTGGTCCACCTTTATGGAGATATCTCGAAAAGGCGTCCACCTATAGAACTAAGACCCACTCCCTTTTAAAATACTCATGAACACCTTTCATTTGATACCCATATCGTACAAACAAATTCTAGAGTCACCCCTGCTCCACCTTTATGGCGATATCTTGAAAAGGCGTCCACCTATAGAACTAAGGCCCACTCCCTTTTAAAATACTCATTAACACATTTCGTTTGATAACCATATTGTTCAAACGCATTCTAGAGTTACACCTGGTCCACCTATATGGCGATATCTCGAAAAGGGCGTCCACCTATAGAACTAAGACCTACTCCTTTTTTAAAATACCCATTAGCACCTTTCATTTGATACCCATATCGTACAAACAAATTCTACAGTCACCCTTGGTCCACCTTTATGGAGATATCTCGAAAAGGCGTCCACCTATAGAAACTAAGGCCCACGCCCTTTTAAAATACTCATTAATACCTTCCATTTGATACACATGTCACACAAACACATTCCAGGGTTACCTTAGGTTAATTTTGCTAAATGGCGATTTTCCCTTATTTTGTCTCCATAGCTCTCAACTGAGTATGTAACGTTCGGTTACACCCGAACTTAGCCTTCCTTACTTGTGTTTTTTTTCATTTTGCAATTTGGAATTTTGCATTTTTGTTACGCCCAATCGAAATTGAGATTAAGCATTTAGCGATGAGATGGGATGCTAGGTTGAAGGGATAGTGCAAATATCGTATTGGAACTTTCTTTTGTAAGTTGTCAGCTTCGACTGATTTGCAGATGCAGATGCTGATTTAAAATTTTGTTTTAAATTGATTGCTGCTAGAATTGAATAGTTTAAAAGAACGAAAAAAATCAACTTTGTTATTTTAATGTGCGGACATTAGACAGGACCATTCTTTGCACAGTTTTCAACTTTTTATATTAAAAGCAGGGTCTTGCGCGTTCTACCAGACAGACACATCCAGACCAACACTCCATTGAAAAACATCAGCTTGACCCCCACATCATTACTCTAGGAGAAAGACCCCAGCGTTTGCCAATGAACCCACGGCAGTAAACCGAGGCTTTTCTACCTCTGTCCTTCCATGAAAGCTTGCTCAAGTAAAATGTCAAAGTATTCAATATATTCGATAGTATCACCGATAATTCTCCAAACGGATTTTTTTAGTCTATATTATAGTATCATAAATATATTTAGCGAGTAAAGCTCTGGCAACCCCAAGCACCTAGTGAAACTAGAGAGTGATACGTGTTGGCCTGGAACAGTAGCGGGTTTGAGGGGGGAGGGCTATCGCCCCTTCGCAAACTAGATCTTTTTTTTCAAAATTTATTCGGAAAAAAATTTTTTTCATGAAGTCCCAGAAACCCATTATTTAAATGCAGTATTTGTATAAATATAATGATGGATATTTGATCGCTACTTTTCATAATGCAGTTTTTGTATGCATGCTTTAATCGAATATGAATTTTCAAATAATATTAGCGCTCAACAGTAAGAATGCTCATGCAAATCAAGCCAATGCTCAGAAATATTTGCGCTGTTGATAACATACTGAATCAAACCTTACTTTATTGAATAAAGTTTATTCAGAACCTTCACTCTCACTCTACACAGTTTTCACCACTTTCTACTGGGTATTTGTCATCTCTGTAGAAACTGCAGTGCACATATTCAATTACAGTAGAATCGCGAAAAGGTTAATCGCCAGTGTTCGGACTTCTACCAATAAAGTGGTAGATCTATTACTATTTTTCTTTTATTTGAAGTTCTGCCACTTCTACCACGCAAGCTCGAAAAAAGCTGGTAGTTTTTTTTATAGGAGTTTTTTGAAGAAACCTTTGCTTTTCCACAATTTTTTGAGAAGAGAAACAATATTATTTGTAGAATAATAGTTTTATAAAACTCAAAATAACACCTAGCGATGCTTTGGTCACCAATTAATCTCTTTTCCTTTAGGTTTTTAGTACATAACTGCCACTTCCACCTTACTTACTTACTTACTTAATTGGCGCTTAACTGTCTAACGGTTATGGCCGTCCAACAGCATAGAGGGAAGAGCCTCAGGCAGGTGACGGTGGAGAGGAGGGGAGGGAAGATTTGAATGGGTGGGGAGGGCGGAAGGAGAAGATCGCAGATGGAAGGGATGACAGATGGGGAGGCG